>MU184582.1:77753-118074 GCA_016904865.1 Pissodes strobi | reverse complement strand
ATTCTCCGCAAAATCCAAATATGCAATAATATATAGGGTGTTCCATTAAAAAATATATAACTTTGTTCAAACCCGCATTTACAGGACACCCTGTATACAACAGTGCTATGCCATAAAAAACTTCACTTCATCCCCTTTATTTTTTGTATTGAACGTTTTTTTTCTAAAACGTCAATTGAGAAAGTTAAAGGGGGGGGTTCATTTATAGTGAAACACCCGGTACAGGGTTATCCAACGAGGACTAGAAAAGGCGATTTTTTGATTTTCCCTGTACTTTTATGGAAAAAAAACTGAAATAGCCATCTTATATAATTTTCTCCAGTGAATTCGGATAGGTTCAACAAAAAACAATTGAACATCAAATAAAAGTGATATTTGATATTTTTACTTTGATATTTTTTTTAATGGAACACCCTATATATTACTACATTTTTGGACTCTCTAGAAAAATCTAAACACATTTTGTGTATAATATCCTATAATAATATCCTATACCTAATATCTTTAAGGTGTTTACCAAATATTGACAGTTGAAAGTCGGGTATTTGCCACATTGACAGGCTCTAAAATATAAACCGCACGAGATGAAAGAAAACGGTTTGCACATTCCTATCTTAAGTTTTCATAAACTATCGAATGACAGTATCTTCGAATTTAACCTGCGGATAAAATTAACCGGAACTTTTAAACCTCCGGTTAAATTCAAAGTTACTATCATTCGATAGCTTATAAAAACCCAAGATAGGAATGTACAAACCGTTTTCTTTGATCTCGTGCGGTTTAGATTTTAGAGCCTGTCAAAGTGTCAAAATGCCCGACTTTCAACTGTCAAAATTTGGTAAACAGCTAAAGATAGGTATAGGATATTATACACAAAATGTGTTTAGATTTTTCTAGAGAGTCCAAATGTAGTAATATACAGGGGGTTCCATTTAAAAAAAATATCAAAGTGACCCCTAGCACTTTTATTTGATGTTCAATTGTTTTTTGCTGAACATATCCGAATTCGCGGGAGTAAATTGCATAAGATGGCTATTTCAGTTTTTTTTATAAAAGTACAGGGAAAGTCAAAAAATCGCCTTGTCTAGTCCTCGTTGGATAACCCTGTACGTGAAGAAAAGCGAACATCGTTCATTCATTTTTGTAGCAATTTCAAGTTACATAAAGACGAGCACGAGCATCTTTCATTTTTAGCGTTTGGGTTGTGATTTGCAATGGATTTTAATCGGATGCTTTACTGGCATAAGGTCGACCATTTCATTTTGTGGCAAGTTCTTCCCACAAATATTTAGAATGAGCTCTTGTACATTGTAGAGTAATTCCCTGTATACATTTGGGGCCTTTCTTGTAAGAAATTCAACATTAACATTAACTCTTTTTGTTCAGTAGTAATCTTTTTTTGCTCGGCAGAACCGACTGTAATTTCATTAGTTTTCATATGTAATATTGGTTTTTTAAGATTAAAATAATGAAACTATATACGCGCCGAAATGAATGGCGGAAGTCAAAAATACTTTACTTTACTGACTTTACACCATTAAAATCACATTTTTTCAGTTTTTCACTGTAATAAATAATTTTAAATTAAAAACTAGGTATGTCGGTATGTGCTTTCTTCTTGGCAGTCTTGCCTTTTGATTGGTCAAAATTCTCATCTGGAAATTGGCACAGTGTTCCTTTCTCTCTCATACTCCCCGATTTCTCCATCAGTCGTTTAAGGTAAGGGGAGTGATTGAACGAAATGGAGCAGCAACTAGCTACTGAAGTTAACTAGTGAAGATTATCTTCTTTGATTGATATTCTGGTGCCATACGGAACCTAGTTTTAGGCTAATTTAACAGTTTCATGGTAATTTCCTTTTAGCCGGAACTGTATTTTTCGCTTATTACTAATTCAATTCATTTGCGATTGTTCGTATTGCATTACGATGTAATTATAATATTTTTGTTTTTAATAATGTTATATTTGCTTTGAAAACTATACCACTTAAAATTTTTCTAAAATATGACATAGTCTGCTTTGTTTGTTTTTTTTTTTTGGTAGGTTAATTATTACAATAATTTTTTGTAATAAGGATATAAAATCGGTTTTAAAAACATAATTTTTCATACCCTGTATTATTGTCGTTATGTCACGTCAATATAAGCCCTGTTCACCCCCTATTTTCTGTCAGTTTCAAATTTGTAAATGGCCTTGAATATCCCAGTTTTTTTTATAACACACAATAGTAATTTTTTGATAATTGACTTTGTCGAGTGAACCAAGCGCTTCCAGATTGACAAATTGGCATTGTCCCGAAAAGAGAGGTCTTCAAAAAGTAAGATTTTTTATCGATTTTTCATAGTATATTATTTTTATTTTTCAGTTTGCATCTTTTGCCTGAATAATCTAACGGTAAGCTAAACTCAATGTTAGGCGATGGTTTCTAAATTTTATAGTTATAAGAATGAGACATTTTTATTGATCTAACCGCTGATGTAACAACTAATTTCTTGCTACATGCTGTCTAACAAGTCGGTGGCGCCTTAAATAAATAAGCCCACCCCTGCTCTCCGATAATTGAGCGAGGGCCTAATTTGTACGCTGCAACGAGAACTCGCTCTGTTCACCGTATCACTCGAGTAATAAATGAAGCACTGTAAAATTAAAATTATGGTTTGACCTGGGATTTTCTCCTGGCGGCAGCTATTTTCACGCAGGATTTCTTCCGAATGTGTATGTAATCGAAAAAAAACCTAGTGTCAAGTAAGGAAGATATAAGTCACGGTTACTACCACGATACACATATAACGGTATGATCTCACGCAGGCAGAACCTCCCACCTAGAAACGTATGGCGTCACCTGGGAGCGACCGACGGTTTCGATTCTGCGTGTATACAGTGTGTCCAAAAAAGTATGCAACATATGGGAAACTTTTTTATTATTGGTTTCTCAGAAAATTTTATTCTTGATGAAAGTTGGTGCTTGCCCTAAAACAGTAAACGGGCATTTCAAATTTTCCGTACTACTTTTAGTGCGGGCGCAAATGTAATTTTTCCGAAATCGCGTCAAGAGTAAAGTGCCTTAATTTATAAAGATATAGCAAAATCTTATAGGGAAAAGTTCTTTCAAATTGAGAAAGTAATCTAAATATAAAATTTGAGTAGTAGATCAACTTTTAATTTTTCTTTTTTTTTTCTCGATTTTTTCTTAAACGTTACGCCAGTGGAGAATGTTTTGTTCTTTTGTTATTAGTATACTTGCCAAGTAACTTCAAAATTTATTTAAGAGTGAAATTAGTTACATAGTTACATAATGTTGCAGTTTTTCCAGAGATAATAGCAAGTTTAGGTACCAGTGTGTTGCAAGCACATTTAAACACTTTTGATTCAAAAATGTTTCCACTCAAAATCATTTCATTTCATGTAAAACAACTAATAATTTATTTATCTTTTGCTCCCGATGAGTAAAATATGCCCAAGTATCCTAAAAAGCCATATAAAATATTTCGTCTTGAAGAGTAGGCCATGCATTTGGAATAAAAACAAATAAATAGCAATAATTTTACTTCGCTCTGAAATATGAAATTAATTATTATTAAGTCAGTCATTCCAATTGTATTTTGTAATAATTATTGTGGACAATTATTTTGGACTAAAATTGCTGAAATGTGTTTGCAAAACACTGATACCTAAACTGGCTTTTATCTCTGTAAAAACTGAAACATTATGCAACCATGTAACTAATGTCTACTTTAAATAAATTTTGAAGTTGCTTGGCAAGTACACTAATAACAAAAGAACAAATCTTTCACCGATGGCGTAACGTTTGAGAAAAAAAATCGAGAAGAAAAAAAAAATTAAAAATTGATGTACTTAACGCAAATTTCATATTTTGATTACTTTTTTAATTTGGAACAACTTTTCCTTATAAAATTATGCTGTATCTTTATAAATTAAGGTACTTTACTCTTGACGCGACTTCGGAAAAATGACATTTGCGTCCGCACTAAAAGCAGTACGTAAAATTTGAAATACTCGTTTACTGTTTTAGGTCAAGCACCAACTTTTATGAAGAATAAAATTTTCTGAGAATCCAATAATAAAGAAGTTTCCCATATGTTGCATACTTTTTTGGACACACTGTAGAACATATGTTTTGAAATACAATATTCGCAGTTCTGGGGGATTTTAAAGGGCATTTTGGATAATAGGTTCCTTCTTAGTTATACGTGTGTCAACTAAAGAATAAAAGCTCTTTAATTCCATAATTATAATTGATATGATATACATACTTTTACTCTAGAAAATAATTTAAATGTATAAATGGTTATTTATGTATTATTTCAATATTTATGAACTAAGTCATTTTAGGATTACCTCAACGGTGTACGTATATTTAATTAGTATTTAATATTGTAAATTTTCATAATTTGATTTCTTTATTTTTTAATTACACCTAGAGAAATAAAGAACATAAATACCTACTTCTATATTTTTAAGTTTACATTTTACATTAGGTCTCTACATATTATAGTTATTTTCATACATTGGAAACCGTATATAATTTAATTAATTTATTATGGATTTTTCTGGGCAATGTACTTTAAATAAAATACCATGCAGTGCGCAGTGGTGTATTTATGGGGATGGCAATACTACCATACATACAAAAAAAATCTCTTTACTTAAATAACATTCATGCATTTTATCAAATTATGTTTCCATTTTCTGAGCTAGCTCCCAAATCGTTATATTTGGGCGCAGAAGAGAACCTTTCGAAATGGATTCAAGCCAGTCAGGGTAATTAGACGCATCCAGTGTTTTTGTAGGTATTCCCAGAGAGATATTTATCTTTAAATTTATACGCCACATATCCAGCTTCAAAACATACTTTTTCTCTTATTTCAATATACTACATAACACTTAAAAGTTCTTAATTAATTTATTCTTCTAAATATGCGGGTTGTACATCATCATTGATGTTATGCCTCCTTCTTCATTTTGATGAGTTTATTCTATCTTCTCTTCGACAAGCACGCAGCCGCTGCTTTACTAAGTCGTCATGTTTTGGAAATCGAAAATATTTTATATCACTCTTTTTGGTGGTCCTAGTATTGCTTTAGACGTCGCCACAGAACAGTTCGGCATAATTATACTATAAACTTTTATTTTAAATAATTCTAATGCATACACCACAACACTAAAAGTCTAAAAACACAACACAAATCTACAAAATCTTAAGTAACTTAAGTAAATAAACTATGACAGCGTAAATAGAGATATTTGCTCCCAAATGACGTAGATGCGCGAGCGGGTCATAAACGAGTCTAGAAATCAGCATACCGTTATATGTGTATCGTGGTTACTACTATATACCTAGACAAAAAAAAACTATAACACATACCTACAGATGTCATTTGGCGGGTGACAAGTACGGGTCATGGCCACCGATCTCCATATATGGATAAGCACAAACCGTCTGCATGCGTCGAAAAATCGTACCAATCGTGGGGAAAAAAACGGGTTCTGCGTCGGACAGAACTGAAAATAGGATAATTTTACTCATGCGTACAAATACCGAGAAGCGACAGAACGAAATCAGCTCATAAAGCTTTTACAGTTCGGTAATCAAAAATATTATCAAATTTCTCTGATCTTGCTTGTTGCTTGCGCTTGATATAATTATTTTTTCTGTGTTTGCCGTAATGGGTTTCGGCGTTTCGTTTCGTTCACTTATTGAAGTACGTACGTGCGTCTGAGTGGTTTATATTATCGTTTTCGTTGAAAATAACTAATTTACTCCTGGACATCTAGTTTAGTTTATTATTATAATAGTTCGTTATTAGTGTATTTTGTTAGTGTATAAGTTGGTGTAGACGTTAGGAATAGGATTTAAAGACAAAAGACCTTAAAAGACAATGGCGTCAACTGCCAAGGTCAAAGAAAATATTCAACAGTGTTTGATTTGGTGTTTGATAACTGCAGCATTACATACAAAATATGGGAATAATATCTTAAAAAGGGTTTATTTACTGTCACGATGCATAAATAGCAGTGAGTTTATTCAGTTTTATCATTTTGTATTAAAAGTCTTCTTATAGGTAGGATGGATTTTAATTTACTTTGTTGAGGAGCTTTGATCCTCTAAACAGTTTTTTTTTAGATCCTTAAATGGGTAATTGTTCACCATACTTGTTTCTGCTATTTTAAAAGATTTTTAAAAATTGTTTTACATACTACATATATGGGTTCAATAATATAGAAATGATCCGGGGGCGGAGCTTTAATTTTTTTCCAATATTTACCCCATTCTTTTAAAAATCTAGGACAGAAAAGTGTAGTGAGTGACGTAAAGTACAATTTGTATGTCTTTTCTATCTGTAAAAGTAAAGAAAAAATAAAAGAAGGGAGTAAAAATTGGAAAAAAATGTTAAAGCTTCCCCCACGGATTATTTCTATGTTGAACCTATAGAACAGTCTGTAAAATATTTTTAAAAAAATCTATTAAAATAGCAGAAACAGGTATACGGAACAATGAGGAAGTTTCATCAATTTTTCGATAGCCCATGAAAACTAAGTGGACACGTGTTTTTTCTTTTTTTCATAAGGCGAAAAATGAGGCAGATACGCCTTGAAATGTGCTTATGACGTCACATTACACATGAATTATTACGTCACACCATGCATAGTATATCTATATATACAAAACTAGAAACTGGCATAGCTCTCGTAATATTCATATTTAGTGGAAATAAAAAAATACTTATCGATTTTTTTTCACTGTTGTAATAAAAAATAATCAGTTTAATTTCTCAGGAATCTTCCTAATTACTCTTAAATGTTTTAAGGTTTTCATGAGCATTTAGACATGTGTATAGTCTTAAGAATTTTGTATCTTGGTACATACTACCTACATATTTTGTATTATTGGCTTTTTCCAAATAGACTACTACTACTACTATCTAATGTAAGTTAATGTAAATAAAACGTTTATATCATGATGTTTTGTTTTAAAAAACCTTTCTTAGCCCAAAGTTATTTTAGCTATTCAATGCAACAAAAATTCATATTTTTAAAAACTAAAAAAAGGTGTATTTCTTGCCTACAGATGGTGGTATGTAATGTGTGAATGCAAAATACTTTAACATTACAAATCTCTTTTAAAAGTAGTACCTATTCAAGACCGACTTAAAGAGAAAGTAAAATTTAAGGCAAATGCATATAAAAAGGGTTTTATTAGTGCTGCGCCTGTGTTACACCAGATTTTACAGTATAAATCATTCAAATTTTCTTGGTCATAAAATCATTTTGGGCAAACTAGTTAATATTTTTAACAAAAAAAATGCATGCCACACATAAAGAATGTAAAAATTAGGTAGGTACCAAAATATTTGGTAGTATTTTTTTTGCATACCTATCAATGGTTTATTCTTTAAACATAATTATATACTTACTGCCATATTTTTACATTTTTAATTGGTTTTTGTGTCGCCCAGGGGCGAGGAAAGAAATAGTTTTTATTTTTATTTTGTCTCCAAAACAAAGCAATATTCGGAAAAAATAGCAAAAGTTGTATATTTTATCGGTTGGTCTATTCTATTTCTTTTAAAAACCAATGGCTTGCAATTTTTGTGTTAAATATATCATCTATCAACTTGCTTTTAAATTTTTGGTAATATATACAACGGCAAAAATATTTTTCCAAATTCTTAAAATCCGGATCTGTCACTTATTCGCGGCCATGCGGTGATGAAGCACGTGGAATCGATCGATAACCTGCTAATTGAAACTGCGCAGTCTCAGAATTACCTTCTTTTGTTTACATCTGAAGGCGCATGAATCAGTATGATTTGGATCGCTTTGTGCGTATCCATATATGGAGATCGGTGGTCATGGCCCGTAGGTACCTGAATTTTGGTCAATCATAAAAATCACGGCCAAACGAAGGCAATCAAATTATTTCGACAGCTATCATCTAAGTAGTTGACATTTTGGTCCGTACTCCGTACCTAACTTTTTTTAAGTGTCACACATGCACATACCTTATTAAAAAATTGCCAAAAAATCCAGCAATCGATAGTCAGCACCTCCAAGTTGTCAAACAGTTCCATGCAGTTAGTGAACACCCAGCTGTCAAATAGCTTCCTGGAGTTATAAGTAGTGTAGTGAAGATGTATGTGCTTTACTACTGATTTAGATCTTAGGGAGACCATTAAGATGTTAACAAAACTCATGTCATGAAGATTGGCATTGTTCAGGGTGACAGTTTGCAAATGATTTTGAAGCCTAAAAATATAAAACGTTTTTTTTTACTTGCTTTCTTTCATGTGTCAGATTTTACTTTTAAAATAAACTTCGCTTCAACTAAAGGGATAAAAGAGTCTTGTTTTTTCATATCTCTAGCAAAAGTGGTTCGAAACGAATATTTCGATAAGTTACATGCAATGTAAAAACAGTGTGTGAATGATATCTTGGAAGCCATATTTCTCTATAACTGTTACCAAAATTGTTATATCCCTACATCTTTTCAAATAGAACGAATGCTAAAATGGTTCCAAGTTCTTCATTGCAAAATACATAGGTATACCAAATAATGTGATTTAAAAGGTTACCATATTCAAGCAGTTTATACTTTTTTCATTATGCGCTTCGGCATATCATGTGTGTGCAAAATCAACCTGACAGTTTCTGTTTCTATTACTTTTATCTTCTTGTGTTTTGGCTTAAGCTTTCAAGTATGAAATTCTCCGCCTCTTACGACGTCTTCTACTATCTATATAGCGCTGTATTATAAGATGAAGTATTCATATTTCTCTTCGTGTTTCATGATATTTTCCTAATATTTGTTTTGCTTCTCTAGAGAACTTTTAACTTTTTAACTCTATATATCAATTTGAGCTTCAGTAGCCTGCGAGATACCCAGATCCTTGAGACTTTCAACCAGAATTAAAGTAACATGGGCTTTATTAATTGTTTTTCCGTGTATTACAATTTCCTTTTGAGCTTCTGCAAGTGCTTCTTGGAACAATTATTCCAAGGAGTGGTGATAATGTACACTTGTTGATCTCCATAGAGAAAGTTGTTTGACGCCAATATACATTTTTGATTACACATATATGTTTCAATTGCTGTTGTTTTGAATCTCAATTAGCCTATGTTGCCTCACTGGATCAAAACTTTTTTAAATATTTGTCTATGCATTCCAGTTCAATACGGGTAGCGTTGAATAAACACAAGACGCAAAAATATCTTCAGGTGATTCCTCTTTAAAATTAACGCCCTGTTTTTCCTAAAAATATTAATAATGTGAACTCAAGCAATGTCTAGGCGGCACTCGTGCTATATATCTATTGAATGGCTTTGTAAGCATTGTTATGCCTTGTCCTAAGCCTTTAAGTGATTGGATGCTCAACCCGTCAGGCCCCGGTGCATTACCGCTTTCATCCTTTTTAATTGATAGTATGTTATAGCTTCATTAATGTTGGGTTCGTTATCTACCTCCATCGTTGCTGAATAGATCTGATGTGTATTTTTTCCTACACAGCTTTAGTTTGGCTCTTTCATCTCTTACTAGTTTTCCTTCATCCTCAAGACGTCATTTAAATTCCTTTTTTCATTTATTCCTGATACATCCTTTGATTTCTTATGGGCATTGAATAAGTCGTGTTTTGTCATATTCCTCAATTTTTTCACACTGATCACTATACCATTTCAATTTTGCCTGACTTCTACTTTCAATTACTGCATGAATATTGTATATTATTTCGCTCGTAAAACTTAGAATTTTGTCCGTGATCTATTCTTGTTTTCTGTTTTTCTTCATCGAATGTTTCCTGAACTTTAAAGGTAATATTCTTTGAGCCTAGCCAATTATCGTTCTATATCTTGTTCGTCACTCGATTCTTCACTGGTTACGCATGTTCCTATTTGTTCGGTGCATTTCCGGATACTTTAATTTTTCTCTATCCAATTTAAATATAATATTCTTTTTTTACTACTAACATGATAAATCACCATTATTTACTTCATTCCTCAAATGAGAAGTAACATTTCTCACCCAAGGTAAATAATATTATAAAAAAAAACCTGGGTCAATAATGAAACGGAAAATGTCATTTAAGTTTCAACTTGTTAGTTTGACAACTAGTTGTCATTTCGGATTATTTGAAAAATGAGTAGGAAATGATTAATTTCAAAATCTAATTAATTCAAATAATGATAAAGATTGTATCAGTGCTATTAGTAAAAAAAATATATACAGTATGACTCACTTTTCATGACTCCCCATAGTATTCTTATTAATAATGCGATTTTGTCAAAATTTAGATGCAAAGAAGGTACTTTGTATGTATGGAGCTGTCAGGAGATTATTAAATTCATTCTGTCAGTTAGACAACTGAACTTCCAGGCTACCTGATATTTCGAACTATTTGAAAAATAAGTAGAAAATGACTAATATAAAAATCAAATCGAATCAAATATCGTAATATAACAGTGTTAGTAGTAAAAAAAAATCTATATATACCTCGGTTGAGAAGGCCATTATTAACCTCGCACATTATATCCTTCGGCGCTACGCGCCTCAGGATATAAAAGTGCTCGGTAAATAATGGCTTATTTCTCAACCTAGGTATATAATATACTATTATTATTTTGGCGATGCTCTCTTAAATTTCATTTTAGTTTTGGGTACCAACAAACTATAATTCGTTGGCACGTTCGCCCCAGGACAAGTACTTGCGACTTTTGTGATATTCCTGAATCATCTATTGAGACGAATAAGCAGGAGATTTCCAAGTATACATATCCGTCTTTTCGGAGATTTGCTTATACTTAGTTGTCACTAGGTCTCGATTATTGCGAATCCCAATTCCATGACTTCCGATTATATCATCTTCCTTTCCTTGCCCAACTTGGCATTCAGATCTCCCATTAATAAGGATCTTGTCACAAGTTTATGCTTGAATAACGTTCATAGTTACTGTTTTAATTCTTATATATACAGGGTGTCTCACGGTGGATGGTACCTTAGGCGTTTCTGGAGAACCACTCAAGGGATCATTCTAAATATGGTCGTTTACATAAACGGTTATGCTCTACCTTGCTAAAATATTTTCGACAAAAAGCAGTAGCAACTGTAAAATTTTAAATAGAACACCCTGTATATTATTGCATATTTGGATTTTTCGGAGAATTCTAGGCATATTTCATGAATAATGTCCTATACCTACCTGCTACTGTTAAATATAAAGTTAGTGTCAAACGATAGCTTATGAAAAACGAAGATAGGAAAGTGCAAACCATTTTGCTCTATCTTTAGCCGTTTAGATTTTACAGGCTGCCAAACTTGGTAAATGGTCGATTTTCAACTGTCAATATTTCAAAAACTGCAGTAGACATTATTTATAAAATAGGTCTAGAATTCTCGGCAAAATCCAAATAGGCAATAATATACAGGGTGTTTCATTTAAAATTTTACAGTTGCTACTACTTTCTAGTAGAAGCGACAACACTGCATTGTCGAAAATATTTTAGCAAGGTTGAGCATATCCGTTTACGTAAACGACCAAATTTTCAAAATGATCCATTGAGTGGTTTTCCAGAAACGTCTAAGGTACCATCCATTGTGAGACATCCTGTGTATACCAGAATTATTATTATGTTGAGCGCTGTCTTCGTGTGATATAGGACAACGTTATCCACGCCGCGTGACCGAGTCACGGGTTTTTGTCACAGTGATTTTGGAGGAACGGTCACGGGTCACGACTGTGACAGTAAATCGCTGTCACGCCACACCTCTATCCACAATGCACATTCCGGATCTAGGTCAAATCTCGTTTCACTAATGTTTCCTCTCGTTTCATAATGCTTCTAAAACAGAATTTTATCCACAATACCGAAACAGAATTTTTGCACTCGACGCGCGTTTCGCTAACCATCATCAGGAGATGATTAAAAGTTATACATGCTTCTAATGTTGCAGGTACCTATTTTTCCTATTTTTCTCAATACCTGATCTTTTTTCAATATTGATATTAGCTGATCAAAGGAATCTTCGCATCTCTGCCGCATTTATTAAAAGGCGCCCGTACTGGGAGCAACAGTCCGATTTTGTCAGTGTCAAATATTTTTAAAATTTCATTTATATGCCGCATTTAGGAAAAAAGATGCTGTATTTTGCACTCATCTGTTTATTAATTCTAATGATTCATTTTGCTAACAATTTGCTTGAAATTGCCGCCTTTCTTAATGTAGATTAACTCTATTCTAAGTATGGGTTAACGATATATTTGTATTAGCATTTATAACACGTTGTGACTATGTTTATTTTAGTTGATAAGCGAAGCACATTGTTATTAGGCTAGCTTGGCTTGATTTATATTACATTACTGTAGAACGGCCGGCGAACCAATTTATATATTTTCTTAAGTATTTTGTTAATAAAACCTGCAAATACATTGCATTAAACTCGTCGATTCATATTTTATTGTCGGTTTGAATATTTCATAACTTTTTGGGAACCCCTTGGTTGCTGAACTCCAATTGCCGGCCGATCATTTCTGAGATCGTTAGATCGTTTTGGGACCTTTGCTTTTAAATATATTTATCTTTCCACGCGGCCTGCACTCGCAATTTTCGTTGGTTCTGTGGGCAGCAATGGGTAGTAGGCATATACTATTTCTTGTAAATGCCAGCTGTCTATTAAAATTTTTAAAAGTTTATCGTGTTGTTAGGGAATATTCTCTGGTATTTCTTGAATCATTCAATTTCGGTGCATTAGTTGTGGCTTCCGCCGTCGTTTTACCATTCCAGTAAACGAGAACTAAGTCGTTTGTTATCTTAGAATTATTCCTCCCACTTGGCATGTTTTAGCCCCTCACCACTTGCTGATTTGACGTAGCGTTTGATCTCGTATAAGGAGCAAGGCAAATTGACAATCGAGAGTCCTTCTAAGATTACCTTTCAAGGCGAGAAGAAGGTTTGCCGTGAGTGCAGTCTCAGAGACTCCACATTTAGTTTGTGATTTAATTCCGCCCATTTATTGGGGATATACTGTGGTATCTCTTGGTGTTTTGACACGACCTATTTTCGGGATCTACATACTATACTGGGTAAGCATTTTCTCTGGAACAATTTTTCCCCTATTGCTTGTGAAGCACGAGGACGACGCCATGACGATAATGGTTTTTTCCCTTATTTCTAGAGGCTTTCCACGTTCGTCATATAAGACCGAGACCGTCGAATCTCCCATAGTAGCCCTCACTGAATGTGAAATTCATTTTACTCCATCTCTAATGACCTCCTTGCTACCAAGGTGAAAAGTAGCCAAAATACCGATTTTCAACTGTTTATAGCTGTGAAACTACTAACTCTAGAGGTATAACATCATACATAAAATATGCTTAGAATTTACGAGGAATCGAAAAATAAATTCATATATAGGGTGTTCCATTGAAAAAAAATTAACTTTTTGTTTTTCCCTGTATACTGATCATTTTTCCAATATTTTTTATACGCAGAAAAAAAGTATTTTTAAGTACCTACATAACCATACATTTAATTTTTTTGAGACACTTAAAATAAAAAAGTTAAAGGGGGACGACATTATAGGGGATCACCCTATACAAGACAAAACCTGACAAGACAATTTTTGCTTTTGAGAGCAGCAAAGTTTCAAATAACCGTCCGTTTATTTAGGATATATTCACAAACTAATAGGAGTACACTATACCACATTTTTATACGAGATAGGATAATTTATAATTTCGTCACATTTGGTCAAAGAACGAATATTCGAATAACTTTCGTTTGGCTGAAATCATTTAAAATAACTAAGCTTGTAATTTTTTTCTGCAAGCTTTGTAAAACATTGTGAATATCCCAATTTTAGTTAAACCAAAGCTGACTAGAAAATTCCTTGTCCTGTCTAGATGTGTCATTTTTAGACAAATTTTAAATACTTACTTAATGAATCGCAGCAATAAATAACTCAACTTCCTCAATTGGAAAATGTCATTCCAGTCAAATATGGTCAGATGTTGGACCTGGACAAGATGTTCAAACAGTAGTATAAGGAATCTTCCGACTCGTTTCACTATCTCTTTGTGCTGCATGCAAGGATCGCAGGGTAGTTTTGTGTTGTATGAAGCGGGGCTGGCCCATCCTATTTCTAGGATTTTGATGTATTTTAAATATTTTTGAGTGAGGAAGATCAAACTTGGTTCTATAAATAAGAAAGGTAAGACAATTTAAAATACTCATTGTAAAACAATAGCTATACAGAGCTGATCCATATACTTCACCTGAGATAACGTCAAAAATGTATGAGAAGTAATGTTAAATTTATTAACCAATTTATAAAAATAACGAAAAAGTATAATGAACATTACTGAAACACTATTTAAACGGGAATGACCAACGATTTTCTGATTTAGTAGGAGGATAGTTTCGCCGCCACTAGCTAGAATATTAGAATGTGACGAAGAGTTTCTCAGCGACTAGAACTGGTGATATGCGGGTCATGCAAATTATATAGAAGCTCCGCTTTTCTGGGTGCTTTCATGAGTTACGAAAAGATAAATCCATATATAAATGGTAATTTTATTTCTTAATGAGTATAATTAATTTCACTTTCGCCTTTCATAAATATCCTCCTGTAGCCTGGTGCAGTGGAATCCGCAATCGAAACCAACCTCTATTCATACTCCCTCACAATTCGTCATTTTTGTTCGCGCACTCTAGCGGCGCGAACAAAAAAATAGTGCATATTCCATCAAATATAATTTTTCGTCCAAAATTCCTGGGGAAATGTGTATATGTACTGCAGAAACGGTTAACGTATTTAGTTTGCCTCCGCGTTACAGAACCTAGTTAAATAACGCCTCCTGATTGGCTAACTCCAACCCCGTCCGCCAACTTTGTTTACGTTTTTTCACTTCACGCATTTGTATGAGACTTTGAGAAAAGCAGGAATGGAAGGTAAGGCTCGCTTTTAGAATGTGGAGCAATGGGTTGGACGCCCGGCCGTTTCATGAAGTGAAAAAACGTACACACATGCTTATCTAGCCAATCAGGCGGCGTTATTTAAATGTGGTTCTGTAACGCGGAGGCTTTCTAAATACGCAAACGGTTAATGAGGCTATAACTATAATTATAAATAGAGATATAACCAAAGCTATAATATTTTCAGATTCAATCAGTGCCATCGAAAAACTCAATAAAACTACAATAGAAACTAAAAATGATTCTATTATGTTACGAACAAAAAGGTGATGCGACATGAATCTTGCGTGGATACCAGGGCATAAACAAATAAAAGGAAATGAGAAACTTATAAACGTACCAATATAGGGAGAGGGCTTCATATTCCAAAAAAAAAACATATTGGGCAGGCAAGAAATTATTCCGATTATTAAAGAAGAAACCTTTCAACACTTTAACGAATTATAGAAGGAGAGTTCGAAATATCGGAGGAAGCATTACTCAAAATCTTCTGTTAGCTTTCGGAGAAGTAGTATGGTTCACTAAGTTTGAATATATTGATCGAAGATCGAAAACATATCGAATACCAATAAAAACTGGCCACTGCTTAACAATGGATATGTATGAGGATTTCAGACAAACAAGTGTCCCCCCGGCTCTAAACATTTCAACCATTTTGTCAAATCTTAATGCTGGAGACATAAAATTGATAATCAATTTCCTGAAATATAATCAGATTAAATTATAACAGAATTCAATATCTTCAAATATTGTTATTATTTAGAGCTCACATTTACATCCTGATCCTATCAATACCGACTCAATGTGTTATTGATCCTATCCGACGCAGTTCCAATTGTGAATGTCCCTCAGTACGCACGCGGGAACGAGATTTTGTTGTGATGTCTTTTATAAACGATATCTAAAGTATAAAGTATCCGTAAAAATAATTAAATATACAACAATATTAAAGTAAATGGTTGTGATAGGGTTATCTGCCAGACAAAGTCACACTCATCCGAGAATGTGCTGGCGAGTTACCCCTTTAGAAAACAAATCGAGAGTCAACTTGTATTTCAAGTTTGGATTAGTTACGTTAGATGTTAGATACAAATCACATGTGTTTGTGCCAATGAAATGAAACTAGCGTCTTCAGACCAGACAGCGGTCTGTTTTCTACTTTTCTGTTGGCGCGGGCATCAATGTTTACATTTGTGTTTTTCTTTTCACTTAATTCATTGCCCTCCGCTCGCTTCGCTCGCTCCGGGATGCAACCAAACGAGACTAATCCAAATTAACCCAAATTTAAAAAAGAACAAAATCACCATTAAAAAAAATTAAACATGGCTTTGCACTAACGGGAACCGAACCCGGACCGTCGTATCACAAACACAGTATCTGATCACTGATCTACCGGATCGTTGAAATCAATTCAGTGTATTGTAAAGACGTGGGTAATTCTACGGGTGCGGCCAACGTCGGGCCGCGTCGTGCAACCGAACAGAAAGCTGCTGTATATTCACTATAATACGGCTCTTAACCCAAATTTCTTTTATCATTAAACTAATATTTCACTTCATGCATGGCCCGCCGCTCCCTTCGCTCGCTACGGGGGCTCACCGAACAGGAACTGACCAAAACTAACCCAAGGCATACCCAAGATCAGAAAAAAAAATAAAAAATAGAAGGTTGTGTTGGCGTATTGCCTTGCAGCAGAGCTATTTTCGCACATGAACAAGAACATGCGTTAGTGAGTAATTGCGAGGTTATGTAAATTGTTTTGTTACGTATCTTCAAATATTACAGCACCATGTATTACCCGGTACTCGTTACGCTCGCTCCGGGAGCAAAACCAAGATGAATTCACTAAAACTAACCAAAGGGATGTCTAATATCCGGGAAAAATCGTTGAAATTAACCGACTAAAGTCAATACTGGGGCAATTCAATCTGATCGAACAACGATTTATATAAAATAATCAATTGATCTGAATCAGGAACCGATAGTAAGATATAAAGGTGAAATATAAAGTGAAAATTTTCCCTTGTATATTAAACAATTCAATGACGAATTTTGTGAGAGGGTATAAATAGACACTTATCAATCGAAATCCTTGGGCTTGGCATTGAAGACATTTTGATACTCGCCCGGCCCAGGTAATAATTGGTGATGAAATCAATAGATCGTTACGCTTTGTTTATTTTTCAAGTTGTAGTAACAAAATCTGATCTCTAAAATCCAACGGTTTTAGGACCTACGCCTTTGGACGAATAACTTCACACCCATAAATATCTCACTGCCCCATTGGTTATACCTAACCATATAAAGCTAGAAAAGAAGTAGCCGTAAAAATATATCAAAAATACAAACCAAAAAAATCCTCATCCACTATTACAGTGAGTTTTTTCCAGAATGTAGGTGTATCTGCTGCATCGCTCCATTGTCGACATACTAATATAAATGCTAATTTGTCTTTCCTTGGCAGAAATCTAAAGATCTGTCCTAAAATTTCCTTGGGCAAAAGCTTCCAGTCTAGACTCTGTTGCCCCATGGCGGCCATACCACTTTTGGCCGAAATTTTTCATCATACGATTTTTGTAAATGAACTATAGGATCCCCTTTACTCAAGTTGTGGTATTAACGCGCTTTTTCCAAGGATTTACTTTTAATTTTCATGCATCAAAAAAAAACTGACAGAAAAATATTGACAAATGATTAGCAGTCAGAAAAATATTCACAAGTGGGAAAACAGTCAGTATATTATATGTATTAGTCGATTGCATCGAAGTATTAAACTCAAGATTAAGCTAATATGGGAGAAATTCCGTTTAGACGGACGGAATTTACGAGAATGTCCGATAGCTTAATCTTGAATTACTGATGTTATATTAAGTGGTTAGTTATTGTTACACCTAGAAAATTTAAACCCAGTATTAAGTTTCACACATTATTGAAAGTTGGCACCTAAGACCCGTATGTGCCATTTATTACATAAGATGATATTTTAGTTTTTATCCCAGCTAAGTTTTTGAGTATGTATTTCACTAAAGCAATAATAAAATTAAAAAATATATAACTAGAAGTGAACAATTATATAGTTTGCACAATAATAAAAAACAATACAAACACTACATGCAACAATAATTGCATCTAAAATAAGTAAGGCACGATGAAACCAAGAAAATCAAGGTTTTCAAAAAAATTAAATTGATTTTTAAAGGGCTTTTTCCCTTTGGTATTTCTTATCTGCAATGGTATCCTATTCTAAAGTTTAGGACCTAAATAACTTGCAAAAAGTTGTCCCAAACTATTGTTACAAAAAGTTGTTTTTAAAAGACGATCTCCATTATCTCTAGTGCTATAGTTATGATTGATATGTTGGGAAACATACTTAGATATTATCATGATGAATAAAATTACATACACTTAAAATATAATTATATAAGCTTTGCAACACGTTTTTGCTATTAAAGTTAGCGAATAAAGATTTTATTTAAAAAACGACCCTAGCACCGGAGAGTCGTGTTACACAGGAGAGTCATGTTACAATGTCCGGCCCTGGTAGTGGGTCGTAGAGCGCCACCAGTTTTTTCCAACTAAACTGAAAAAGCTCCGCTGGTGTTGTACGGGGTTGCTAGGCACGCTTATCAAACAAAGAAACTCAATCTTAACTTAGCAAGAAAACACAATCTATAATTTAAGGAACAATCTATGCTCTAATGACCTGAAATTAAATGGTTCAAGAAATACTAGAGAATATTCCCCAACAAAACGATAAACTTTTAAAAATGTAAATCGACAGCAGCAATTATAAGAAATAGCCCATCCCTACTACCCATTGCTGCCAATAGTACCAACCGAATATTGCGAACATTGCAGTATGCCGCGTGGAAAAATAAAACAGAGGTTCCAAGCCAGGCAGCGGTACCAAAAAGTTATGAAATATCAGCTGGAAATCGAAATAACGCAAATCGGAGAGTCCCAAAAAGTTATGAAATATTCAAACAGAAAATAAAATATGAATCTGACGGATCTAATGAAACCTAAAAGCAGGTTCTATTAACACAATTCTTAAAAATATAAAACGGTTTGCTGGCCGTTCTACGGTAATGTAATATAAATTAAGCAAAGTTATACTAATAACATAATATCCTATTTTAGTGATTGGATCAAACCTAAGAGTATCTGGTTCGCTTATCAACTAAAATAAATATACTCACAAAGTGTTATAAAAGCTAATACAAATATATCGTTAACCTATATTTAGAATAGAAATAATTTACATTAATAAATCCGGCAATCTTAAGCTTATTGACAGCAAATCGAACGAGTAAATTTAGAATTAATTAACCGAAGAGTATTGACCTCTTTTCAATAATTCTCACCGCAAAATACAGCTTTTTTTTGCTAAATACAGCATATAAATTGGAATTTAAAAATATTTTACACTGGTCAGTTACAGCTTTTTATATTGCTAATTTCACTAGAGTATAATAAACTAGTAGGATATAATCTTGGCTAATTAAGTACAATTTTAACAATGTAACTGTATTCTCCTAAGTTATTCCAGATATACATCATATGCCCAACCACAAACAATAAGTGCGTAACTAAACCACCGAACATTAACAAGAGACTCGGTGGCCAAACTCTTATAAATCATAAATAATTATTTGGTGTTTTTACAAAATTTCTCAGTAGTAGTAGTAGTAGTAGTAGTAAGGGTGGGAGGCCGAAGCCCGGTAAGTAGGCCTATAAGTCCCTTTTCACCGTCCCCGATCCGCCCTCCCCTACCTGGCTACTTCCAACACCTGGCCCGCACTGAAACGGCCCGTCACCTTGATAAAGGTGAGGACGTCCTCCCAGTCCAGATCCTTTAGATCTTCCCGAGTAATTGTTGGTGCTCCCAGTATCTTCCTCCTTAGACGACTCCACCTATCACAAATTCCTATATAGTGGTATGAGGACTCCTCCCCTGTCCCGCAGTTCGGGCAGAGTGGGCTGTCCCTCACGCCGATTAGGTGCAGATATCTGTTTAGGCTTCCATGCCCAGTCAGAATACCTACCAAGTTCCTGATGTCCTCTCGGCTCTTTTTTAGCAGTCGTCTGGCTCTGGATCCGTCAGGATTTAGAATCATTTCCTTGGCTTGTCTGCATCCTTCTTTTCCTCTCCAATTGTGCTTTGTCTTGTTCCAGGCCCAGTTATTTATTCCTGAGAGATTTGCCTTTTACTTAAGCCCAGTCCAGGTTCTGGACCGACGAAGTGGCTCATTGAGCCTTGTCTTGCCAATTCATCGGCCCGTTCGTTGCCCTCGATGCCACTGTGCCCTGGGACCCATCTGAGTCTTACTTCCTTGCGCACAGCCAATCTATCTAGGGCATTTCTACATTCCTGAACTAGCTTACAGCTTGCCCTGGGTCTTTGGATCGCCCTGAGAGCGGCCTGACTGTCCGAGTAAATATATATACTCTCTACACCTTCTGTTACCTCCGCCTTGGTTGCTACTTTCAAAATAGCAAACACCTCCGCCTGGAAAACAGTCGCATATCTCCCCAGCGAAGTGCTTTCTCCTGATTTAGTGTTGTCTAGGTATACACCGGCTCCGGGTGACTGTGTATTAGCCATCCATGAGCCGTCAGTGTACCATGCGTGTACGCCGCTCGGCGTACGTACCTGGCCTGACAGCCACTTTTCCCTTGATGGAAATTCACTTGGAAATTTCTTCTCAGTCTTAATCTGCCTTCTCGAATATAGCCTTTGGTCGCAATGATGGGTAGATCCCTACTCATTTTGGCGGCAATAGTCGTATGGCCTTTCCCTGTGTAGTCCGTTCGCCATAGGCCGCTGTCGATCATCCTTTTGTAAGCCGCCATTGCCTCTCTCTCAATCCAGATCGGGAGGTCCGGCAGCCCCAGGATGATGTTCAGTGCTGCTCCGGGAGTTGTTCTCAATGCTCCGGTAATACCCAAACAAGCCAGCCTTTGCAGTCTGGCCAGTTTCTGGGCATTAGTGGCTCTGGCCACCGCTGGCCACCAAACCACGGATCCGTAGGAAATCCTCGGTCTTATCACAGCAGTGTACAGCCACTGGAGGATGTAAGGTTTTAAACCCCACTTCCTACCTACCGTTCTCCTTAGTTGCCACATAATCGCGGTTGTCTTATTCACCACCTGTTCAACGTGGGCCTTCCACGTCAATTTACTGTCTAAAATAACTCCCAAATATTTGACTTGTTGACTTAGGCTCAGTCTCGTCTGGTAGAGTATGGGATGTATAAAACCTGTTAGATTTCGTTTCCTTGTGAAGAGAATGAGTTCGGTCTTCCCTGGGTTTACTGAGAGACCATTCTCCTCACACCAACCTTGAACTATTCGACACGCCACCTGCATACGCTCGCAGACCGTTCTCACGAACTTGCCCGTGATCATTACTAGCCCGTCGTCAGCATATGCTTGTACGTAGAATTCCTCAACATTTAACCTTCTCGGGAGGCTGTCCATCACCAGGCACCACAAATGTGGCGAGAGGCAGCTGCCTTGTGGGCAACCCCCTCTTACCCCGGCTTCAACGCGAACTTCTCCCAGCGTGGCGCTGATCTTTCGGTCTTCCAGTGCCGTTTTTACCCACTTGACCAAATGAACTGGTATTCTCTTGGACTGGAAGGCTTGACAGATAGGTTTCGTTTTAGCCTTATCGAAAGCTCCTTCTACGTCAAAGAAGAGCGCTAGCGCCATTTCTTTGTTTTCTATTGCCTTTTCAGCCCTAACTACAGAATGGGGAGCCGTTTCAGCCGACTTCCCCGTTCTGTAGGCGTGCTGATTATCATGTAGAGGAGAATCAGTTAGGATCTCTTCCATGATGAACTTGTCAATCATTTTTTCCATTGTCTTCATTAAAAATGAAGTTAGACTTATAGGCCTAAAGGACTTGGGATGGGAATAGTCTTTCTTCCCTGCCTTGGTGATGAAGACGACATCCGCTGCTTTCCAAGCTTGTGGAACGTACCCTAGTGCTATGCTGGCCTCGAGTACTCTCTTTAAGTAAGGTAGTAACGTGTCTAGGCCCGCCTGCAGCATCATGGGTACAATTCCATCCGGCCTTATATGGACTGAACTCCCCCACTGCCCAAGTTCCACAGTCACCACACTGCGGGCAAGGTTCCAGTCCATCTCTGGCTCTGGTTCCTCGTCCCAGTTGGTAGTCTGTACCTCTCCGGGGAAGTGGGTTTTCAGAAGAAGCTCTATCGTTTCCTCTCTGTTCGCCGTCCATTGTTCGCCTGTTTTCAAAGAGCCAATCTCTTTTTGTCTTTCCGAGCCCAGCAGCTTAAGCAGACGCGCTGAGTCCGAGAGAGACTCCATCTCTCCACAGAATTTCCTCCAGCTGTCTCTTTGCTGCGTCGGACCTCGATTTTAAATTTCCTTCTGGCTTCCAGATACACATCCCAGAGCTCCTGCCGCCCTTCCCTGAAAGCGTGGCGGTGTGATCTTCTTACGTCTTTTTTAAGACGGTTCAGAGTATCACTCCACCAAGGCAGCCTCTTGGCGCTCGCTTTCTTAAGTGGGGACGCTTGTTCATAGGAGTCGATGATTATTCTATGATCGGACATAGTTATGTCCCTACTTACCCTCCAATTGACTACATTTCCGCAAATGCTCGAGTTACCACTGTAATATCGATAACCTCCTGACGAACCCGATTCACAAAAGTTGGTTCCGCATTTACGTTAGCTACTTCAAGGTTTTCCGATACGAAATACTCTAATAAAGCCGTACCTCTCGCGTTAGTGTTAGTGCTCCCCCAAACGATATTATGCGCGTTTGCATCACACCCCACGATTAGTGGAAAACCTTTGTCTTTACTGTATTCTATTAACCTTATTAATTCTTCCGTTGGGGGAAGTTGCGCGTTATCATACGGAAGATATAAACTGCTAATTAATAACTTATGTTTTGTGCCACTCACCATGTATTCCAGCACGATCACCGTGATGTTCTTGGAGCTTAGTTGTGGTAACAGAGTTCCCTGCAGCTCCCTGGACATCACGATACATGTCCTCAGCCTCTCTACTCCTTCACACCCGGCCAAGATGGTAAAGCCGGGGGTCCCAAGTCCCCTTGTGTTTTCTCTAAAAAAGTAAGGTTCTTGTATTAGTATAACCTCTCCAGATTTTCCAGCCATGATGCTTGCCAATTCAGCACTAGCATCTCGGCTATGCTGGAGATTTATTCGACTTACCCTTAATTGCGCCATGGGGGACACCATGGATAGGGGTAGTCACCTTACTTGGCTATTGCCTGCTTCCTGATGGTTTGGAAGTCCCGGCTGAAGTGCCCCGCCCGGTGGGTGCTCTCCGAATGGTTACCCTGTAAACTCGCACAGCGACCAATTCGAAGAACACAATCCACCCGGCCAGCTCTAGTCCAGCCACGACCTCCCTGCTCACCAGGAAGTGGAGGCGCCAACTGCTTGGTTGTCCTTCGGTCTTCAGATGCTGCCACTCCGGAACACTCAAGGTGGTGTTCTGGATGGCTAGCATCTCGGTGACGTACTCTATTTTCGGCTGCTCTTGTGTCTTCAAGGTGAAGACAATCTCCACCGGCCATGGGGCGTCCGCCGATTTCACAGCTGTGAAGGACACTTCTTTCTTCCTCAGTCAGTGGCTGACAGGTGTTGAGCAGCCAAGCCCTGGATTCCTCATCCTCCGTGGTAACCAAAAACCACCCCGCCTCAGTAAGGCCGGAGTTTCGGGAGTGGACCTCTGCCTTGGTACGCCTCATTTCGTTAATGAGGTGCATCGTCAAGCGGTCCGCCTCTTCTTTGGTCACCTTCCCACCTTGTCTGTTAGACCTGAAAACAACCTGGTTGGCCCTCGAGGCCGCCGAACTGTAGGAGCCAGAACTGGGCGGGTCAGTTGGCCTTCCACTTGAACGTCCTGACTGGATGTCTTTCCTCAAAAGAGGCGACACTCCCTTCCGGCCGTTCTTATGGGAAGTAGACCCGTCCTGTTTTGGCTTCTTGTGCTGGCGTTCTGGAGGGGTATCTTTAGAGATCTGCCTTTTTCTCGACGTGCTGTCGCCAGGAGTGCTCTTCCCTGGATGTTTCTCAGTAAGTAGAACTTATGGATAAGGCAACTAGTTTTTTTAGTAATATACCTACAGTACATGTTCATTCCATTTTAATTGTTTATCTATCATAACTCCAAGGTACTTCATTTTATTACATTCATTCAAAGGCTCCAAGATGTTTTCAAGTGTGATACAGTCAAATTCTGATCGGTTTGCATCAATTAAAGACAATGCTATATATTGCCAGTTTTATTTTTTATACACAGTTTAAAAGTGTCTAAGCAATGTTTAACTTATGCAAAGCCATGACTTTACCCCCTCCCGCACACCCTCACAGGTTCTACAAGAAAAAAATAATGAAATAATAAATCATCAGCAAGATCGCAAAGAGCATTCATGTAAATTAGAAATGGGATAGGGCCCAGTACAGCTCCCAGTGGTACCCCATGTTCAAAAAATTTTTTGCTCACTGATAGTGTTTCCAATCCTAATCCTAGTGCGTTGAGGGTGATCTTGAAGGTAATTGGCAATAACGCTCCACACGGCACGCGGCACCTCTCACTCCACACTTATTTAGCACCTCCAACATTATAGAGTGAGCAGTGTTACCAGGTCTACTATTTTTATAGTAGATCTACTATTTTAGACCTTTGGCTACTATTCTACTTTCTTCAAGGTAAATTCTACTATTATTATTAACAGAATACTTGATAAAATATCCTAAAACTAAAGAAAAAATTAAAAATTTAAATAGAAATCTTAAAATTCTAACATAACATCTTATTTATTTTTGTGCAGTGGGATTACGTTGCTATTTCTGTGCAGTTTTAAAAGATGGCACCACCATCACAAGTTCTATATATATATACATATAGGGGATTCACCGGCGCGTTCTTTGAATCGTTTAAAGGTCATTAGCATTTTAGAATTTTACTTGCGAATACGACTTGTCAGTGTCACTTGTGTGCCGGCGTGCACATACCACATGTGACATGTGGTCGGCGTGTTTATTCAAAACCGACTGAATAACAGGTGTTATTGGTTTAATGTTAGTGGTTAGTGGTATTAATTCTGCTTTACTTCAGTTTTACCATGAATAGGTATGTTCTTTTTAAAGCTAGACAGTAGCCAATTTCAAGCGAAGTACCAAATTCACTTGGTATTTACCGTGGTTTAGTTTTGGTTATATTTGACAGATGACTTGTTGATGTCATTTTCGTTTGATGGCTAAAATGGACCGGTATTTACCGCTGTTATGTGATTGTTTACCTGTGATTTCCTAATATAACTTTTCGATCATATTTTTCGAAATTAAATTACCGTACGTATTAGAACAACTGAAACATGGATCAAAAGATACCGCTTGCTCTAGGAGACGATTTAATTTTCAACGATACCTAGGGATCAAAAGAAACTGCTTGCTCTAGGAGGCGATTCTCCACTTGGTGATCCTGCCACTCGAAATTAATTGTAATAACCTATTTATCGCACATCTCCAACATCTTTTAGTACAAAAAACTTTTATTTTGATCATAAATTATCTTAGCTCATATAATACTGGCGAATAATTGGCGCTTTTTCCATATATTTAATACTACTATATCGTGTGTCAAGCTTGTTTCCTATGGAACTGCAGTTCGCCGAGGATGTACTTGTCGCACTCATTGCACTTGCTTGATGTGTACTTTGGTTAATTTGCGCATGAGCTAGCGAGGCAAATAGTATAGTATATTTCACATATTAAAATCATAAATATGGTATGTACGTTTTGAAATCCAGGTCAGTGTGAAACGCCCTCATCATAAATTAGTATTTATGTTAACAATATAATTTAGGAAATTTATTTGTCGTATAACTTTAATGATATTCCAAAACTGAATAGATGTTTGTGGTGGATAGAAATAATTGAAAAACAACATATGATTACAAAACAATATGAACCTTAGTTTTCAAACGGGCTGTAACTGCAGATATTCATTTATATATTTTTGGGTTAAGAGGTAAATAAAACATGCTATTATCACACTTCAAATTTTATTGCCCCTTAAATAAAATAGTGTATTTTTGTCTTATATTATAGGTATTTTTCTTTAGACGACATTTGTTTGGCTTCATGGAAAAATCTCACATTTCTGTAGAAATCCATAATTAATTTACATAATTGTATTCTATGATTGGCATCTTCACTACAAGTTCACACCGACAAATTGTCCAAGTTTGAAATAACAATAAACAAAGTAAGTATAGCGATTTGAGTAAAGTACAAAGCAAACAGTAAACATCAAAATGGACGACTCACAATGAGTTTAATACTGTAAACGGCATATATTTATTAAATATATGGTAAACGGCAATAAACAACAAAACGGCAAACGAGCTGACAATTCGGCACTCTATACGACCACGCACACGTGGAGGCGATCAATAATCGAAGGGGCAACGCTTATTGGTTGAAATAATTGACTTGCGCTCAACGCTGAAAGTACACATCGCTCATTCTATCTCGTTTTGATTTCGGACAAATTTTGGTTCGCCTCACGATATAGTAGTATTAAATACATGGCTTTTTCCCCACTTTGCCCCTTGTCAGTCATCATGTCAATATAAACCGCAAATAAAACAGCTCCCTAGGAAGGTAAATACCAAAAATTTACGGTTATAATTTTGACGTGATACAGCTGACTCGTGACGTCATTGATGTATAACCAACGTTATAACCGTAGTCGCTTGAACGGTCTGGTCATTACTGGTAAATACTGATTAAAATTGGTTGATCGCTTGAAATTGGTTAGTGAATTTGTAATCTACTATTTTTTTAATCAATCTACTATTTTTTTACATCAATCTACTACCTAACTGTAAAACTGATCTGGCAACACTGAGAGTGAGCGACCGTATCAAATGCCTTAGCCAAGCCTAAAGATAGCGCTATATATTTGTTGTTCCTATTTAAACGGTTAGTGACCACATCAACAAATTCGTAAATCGCATTAGGTGTACTTGCGCCTGCAGTGAATCCAAACTGGTTCTTGGAGAGAATGTTTGAATGTTGTTTATATTTAGTAATTCCATAAGTCTGGATTTAAGACATTTTTCAATTATTTTATCAGTAATATGCTACTTAAGTGTTTAGTTATTATTACTCCTATGGACTTTGATTAATTATCTCGTGTTATAAATACAAAGTTAACGGTTACAGCGTTTTAATACCTTCAACGCCCGATATACCAAGAAGATAATTGTCACGCAAAACGGAAACAGTTATTTCAACAATGTTATTCAATATTCATGTCCTTGGTAAAGTTTTAAAGTTATCAAGAGACGGATATATCGTATCCAAAGCACAGCTTACCGATTGTTTGGTAAGCTGTGTCCAAAGGTTACTATTTGAGGCTATGGCTATGCTCTGCTGCATTTTTACCTTTAAATTTAGGGTATCGATAATGTAGCACCTCACTATGACATTATCGTTTCGGTTGCTATGACTACGGAACAAATAACATAACGGAAATATTTTTCTAACCAAACTTTTGCTGATTGGAAGCAGTTCTTACTTATCCTTTAAATAAATTAAACATTACGCTACAGCTTGTAATAACAATTATTATAAGCTGTGACAAGGCTTTAAACATCCCCAATAATTAAACAATGTTAGTATATTACATGTGCCCAGGTGGATATAACTTTAACTAACGGACATATTCCAAGTCTTTAGATAAAGTAATAATAAATTTAAAAGCGTGTAACAAGCCATGGATGAGGAAAAAGACGATTATATAGGTCCAGAAGATGCCATACAAGGAACAACCTCTCAGATAGACACTCCCTTAAAATTTTCAGAATATTCTCTAGATGATATTAAACCGTTGAGCCATGAATCTGTGGCTCCCCAAAATTCGTACCAGATTAAGCCGAGTTTTCAGGATATGTAAGTAGGTATAATCTATTACAGACGAAAAAAAGGAACAAGAGGAGGTCTCTTGAAAAATTCCAAATTTGATTGTACTAATTAAAAGGCTATCTAAGCTGCTTAAATAATATGTACCTAGATTGAACTTTATGCAATGATCTATGCTATATATCATATATCTAAATATTTGGTTTTAGATACATTCTTAAAATTATGTTTGATTTTTTGTAATAGATTTAAAGAAGTTCCTGTGAAGGAAATCATACGGAATGTCCAGTTCAGCACCTTGGGTGGAAAAGCTTATGATGTAGACAATGTAAAGAAGTGGACAATCAAAATGGCCAATGAGATCAATGAAAAAGTTATGGGTAAGTGCTTTAGCTTAAAGCTGTCCATTATATGTGTATCGTGGTCCATTTATAAATTGGCTTGTGTTTTGTTGCATGTGAACTGAATGTCACTTATGTCATTCTGTGAAGAAGGTAAATATCTAATTATAATAAGCATAAGAAATTAAAAATTGGTGAACTTCTTATGTCAAACTGATGATATGTCGATCTATAAATTGCCTAATTAGTTGGTATAGGTATCCTATATTAGGCACTAATTGTAGTTCCATTGCTGGATTGTAATTTTCATTTTAAAATATTTACTAAGTGTATGCGGGTTTCAATATTACATTAGTTTAAGTAAATCTTACTATGATTTCAGGTATTTGATAAAAACAACACAAACTAGTTTTAGCTAGAATCTATTTTTTTTTTAACTACAGTATAGGAGCATATAACCTGACTAGTCGAGTTAACTGAACACCCACAGTTAATCTGACTATTAATATATTAATACAAAATAGATATTTTCAAGATGTTTTAGGAACCAAGAACTCAAAAGTTTTTAATAACAAATTCAGTAAATACTATATTCAGTGAAGTCAATGTTAGAATATGTCAGTTTTCATATCGATCTGTCGAATATTCTGTTGGAATTAGTAAAACACATAATATATCTCCATGTAAAATAGAACTATGATTTTTCTATGAATATTTAAAACGACTAGAAAGACGCTCTATCTTCAAAAAAGTAACATCATAACCATTCAAAGCCTTTTTATACCACCGTTGCATAGTTTCTGGAAGATTTTCTGCACACCTTGTGTCTTTTGCTTGTGTAGTAATATCATATTCTTGTGGTAATAATCAGTTTCTCATTCCATTTCTTCGTGCCTTTCAGAAGAATCTTCATGTTCAAGTTCTTCTCCTGCTTAATTTTGTCTTTCTTTTGCTCTTTCAAATTCAAATTCAATTTACTCACCATTAAATTTACAGCAATAGCACTAAGACAATTGTACAAACCTAAAGGCTAATCACACTGTAATATTTTTAACCTATCAAAGAAAGAACAGAAATTTTTTACATTGAATCATTATAATGAAGGAATTCATCTAATGAATAAAAATTATTTATGACTAAGAATCTTTTAGTTTTTATCTTAAACTCCCTAGGGTTATCCACATTGACAAGAATTGTTTTCA
The DNA here is from genome assembly GCA_016904865.1 of Pissodes strobi. NCBI lineage: Eukaryota > Metazoa > Arthropoda > Insecta > Coleoptera > Curculionidae > Pissodes > Pissodes strobi. Next base: position 88,603 of record MU184582.1, on the reverse strand, counting down.
TTTTATTTAAACACTTGATTCCTATGAATGCTGGAGAATGTTGGCCTACCGCTGACCTAGAGTAGGATAAACAAATCTCATTTTCTCTCCTTGTGTGATGAAAATGATAATCACTATTTGTATTAAATGAGGACTTACTGTCAATAACAAATTCCACTAATTGTAATATATAAACACGGTACAGTAAGAATGTTGTATTTTCCAAAAATATTCCTACAAGAGGTATCTGGTGTTACATTTTCAAAACATCTCAAAGCTTTTTTCTGCATCACAAATGCTTTATGAAAGTAGAATGAGGCTCCCCGAAAAATTAAACAATATTATAAGGCTGATTTGTAATAAGCCAAAATATAAAAGTTTCATGGTTTGTGCATTTACAGTATCTCTCAAATATTTAATTAAAAAACATAGAGAGCTCAATCTTGAGTATAAGGCATCTATGTGCTTTTCCCAGGTAAGTTTGGAGTCAATGCACAATCCAAGAACCTTGAAATCTGACTCACTTTTAATAGATCATTTATTAATTTTAATAAGAAGATTATAATCAGGAGAAACATTTTTTTGGGAAAAAATTGCATAAATGCAGTCTTATGAGTATTCAAAATTAGTCCGTTATTTGTACAATATTCACTGAACAACTGGGAAATGTCATTTGTCCTCAAAGCTAAATCATTAACCATAAGATTACTTAACAAGATATTGATGTCATCTGCATACAGGACAAGGTGACCCAAGCCCTCACAGGATATTGTTAACAAAGATAATAAAACACCTAAGCCGCTCTGTCCAGAATATGACCTTACACATTCATCACAACGGTTTGCTTCCTATTACCTAAATACGAAGCTACCCCACCTATAGGCAGTACCTGGAACACCACAAGCAAATAATTTTTGAAGCAAAAGTTTATGGTTTATCATCAAATGCTCTAATTAGATCATAAAAAGACCCACTGGTAATTCTTTTCTATTTAGAGCATTATAGATAAATTATATAGATTCTAAAATAGCAGTGTTTGTAGACTTTTTTGACGAAAACCATGTTGACAATGATTTAGAAGTTCAAATTTTTCAAGAAAATTAACTAAACGTTGCGAGAAACATTGTTCAAATATTTTTGAAATTTGGCTTTAGACACAGATTGATCTATAATTCATTATCTCCCATTTAGACCCTTTGTTTTTAAAAATTGGTATACATCTAGATATTTTTAGGGGCTCAGGAAATTGTCAATTTATATATGATTCATTAATAAGATATGATATAGGTTGGCATATAAGATCTGCAACAAATCTTATTACCCTACCATATGAATTTCATCAATACCAGCTGAGGGCTTTCTTGTTATTTTTATAAAAAAAATTTGGAACCTCTATGGGACTTAAAACAAACTAGAGGGGCCATGGCCGTAAATTTTAATTGTATCAAATTGTGGCTGAGTAGCGCCTTGAGATAGTTTTAAAAAGTAATCATTAAAAATATTACACATATCTATTGGGTTGTCAATGACATATCCCATTGTATCCCTGATGTTTAAAGGTATTAAAGAATCCACCCTATTTATCTCTCCATTAATTATTTTCCAAGTCTCCTTGGACAAGTTTCCTGCATTCTGCAATCTTGCACTGTTTTTTTGACTTTTGTATTTAAAAATAGTGTCTTTATATAATTTTAACAAACTTTTGTAATTGTTAGTGTATACTTCATTGTTTAAACGTTTTCCAATTGGTCTCATTTCAGAAAGAAGATTATGGAATTCCCTGATTTCAGATGAATACCATTTCTTGTCTCCACTTTTTATTTTCACTCGTCTAACTGGAAAATTACAATCATAATAGTACAGAAATGTATTGTAGGATGCAGAAAACTATCTGCACTATACATGTCTTCCCAACTTTCAAATAGAATAGCATTATAAAAACTTTGCATGCATGCATTATCGATTCTTTTATATGTATATTCTGTTTTATTTCTATCCAAATCTATCATAATAAAAATGCATTGTTGGTACATATGGTCAAAATAAAACACAGGCTTTACACAAACTGGATGACAACTGTTCATATTTGAAAATATATTATCAATACAAGTTGAACTTAGACGAGCAACTCTTGTTGGCTCATAAACATGTGGTCTTATATCATATTCTAAAAGTAAATATAATAGATCATTTTTTTATGTGACTATTCCCTAAAAGATTTATATTAACATCACTACATATTACAAAGTCATCATTCTTATTATATAATTTAAACAAAAGGTAACAAAGTTCTTTTAAAAATTCTTTTATCTGGCTATCTGAAGTTCGATAAATACACACTATGTAAACATTATTAGTTTTAATGAAACTTTTTGTTACAGCTATACATGCTTCAAAGGTTTTCTCAATACACTTAATGTTCGCCCAGCCGTTGTTGACCCTCGAAACGCATGCAATTGCGTGCGTTTCGAGGGTGAACAACGGCAGGGCGAACTATATCATATAATACTTTGTTAATATTTACTTTTGCGACCAAAAATACAAACCCCACCATGATTATGAAATGATCTACAATATTCAGCACATAAGCTATAACCGTGAATATGAACTAGTTGTAACTCTTCCGCCTTACACCAATGTTCACTTAAACATAAAATATCCACTTGGTTTTCACATGCAGTGACACTCAATAAGTCACATTTTGCTGCAAGACCATGCACAGTTGTTCAAATGCATTATATTTAACTTGGCATTACTTTTATTATCTGTTTTTATTTGCGACATATTATGTAAACAATGCACTGAGGGGGATCCTCCTTTACCTGTGTCTAAGGTGGTATCCCTTTCTTTGAGTTTTACAGTGTTCTCTATCAAAAGAAAATTTTGTTTTAAAAAAAAATTACCTAAGTTAAATGGGCCTATTTAACGCCACTTACAGTTGACCGGATTAACCCCGCCATTCGCACATTTATTTTTAGTAAGTATTTATTGTTTTTATCTCACAATTTTGATCAAAATAATGCACATATATATTGCAGTGGACTCTATAGTCCTCAGATTTGCTGGACTAACAAGGAGCAAGATTCGCTAGAATTTTTTTAGGAAACAACTTTATTTTTCGTCCTACGAACCAAACCAACCTATCGACCTGACAGCGACCTTTTTCTTCCGGCAATCAGCTCAGCCGACTTTCGAAGGCCGCTTCTATTATTCTTATTTAACAATAATATGTCGAACAATATATACTGTATAAAACATGTACCTACCTATTCAATAGTGGATTAATTTTAAGTAATCTAATCTGATGTAGGAGAAATATTTTTTCCACTAGTAACTTAAATATCATCCTTATATTGGCCGATTTTTAACTTGAGAACTTGTTTTTTTTTTACCTTGTGTCCAAAGAGGAGCGTATGCAAAAACCATATCTATCTAAACCTTGGTTAATAATGTATTATTGTAATAACGCTTCGAAAATAACTTCTCATTTCGAAAAATTTTAGTAATTGAGCACCAAGTGTGACAACGTTCCTTTTCATGCGGCAAATTCAGTACATGGCAGGGATACTCGTCTTATGCTACAAGGGAGCAAATTTGACCGAGACGATTTAAACCTCCCAGTTTTTTTTTTTTTTTCACGCTATTTAAACGATTTTACTACCTTAGGTGCATGGAGATATAAGATCAAGGGAACTTTTTACAAAAAACACGAGCAAGAATATATTCACAGATTGTGCAGCAAAAAATCATAAGATCGAAACCTGATTATGCAGATTTTTTTAAAACACTTGTTTAATATCAGCTGCCCAACTCAGATATCAAAGTACGGATAAACAAACTGGAGATGACTAATATTCTAATATTTTATTTTATTTATTTATTAACGGGTAGCCCATTTTTACAATAATTCACAACTCAAATTAAAATTAATCCTAACTAATCTATGTTGCAAATTAGTATAATACAATATATGTAATACAATATGCACTGCAGGATCAGGAATTACGAACTCCTTGAACATGGGTCTTTAACCCACTTAAGAAACATGAAACAAATCAAAGCTCGACTCATTGCCTTGAGGAGTAAGTCTTGCTATGGGAGAATACACTCCATAATTACTTGAGTATTCTAGTACTAACCTCATCAGACACTGATTCAATACTTTAAAGGTAAACATTTTAGAAAAGTTTTTCCCATTCTGCAAATAAGACCCAAAACGTTCAGAGATGATTAATAATATAGACAAAATGAAGTCGAAAATCAAGATTGAAAAAATTTTGATAATTAAAAAGGAGTTGAACAGTGATGATCTGTGTATAGCAATTTTTTTATGAGGATTTTATTTAATATTAGAATATCCAGGGTCCAGGCTTTTACATGTTCAAGAATTTTTAGACCAATGCACATTCACAGTTATAAAGCACGTTTCATGCAGTTTCACTCAAGTGGCTTTAGGAACGACATTATATGATGGATGGCATGGAACAGCAGTGATATACGAAAACCATTCATTCTGAACTTGGTGCAATCCCGCTTCATTGAACTAGTACAAGAAGAAAAAGTCACAGTATTACAAATGGCTCAACACCAGAGACTCAATTAACAATGTTTTAGTGTTGTTGATCCAGCAAATTTCTGCAGGGATATATTGCTTGAATTGCATTAATCGATCGCCTGAGATTTTTATCTCTAAAATGTGCAGATAATTTGAGAGAACTTGACGACTATCTAGAGCCAGGCCAAGACGCTGCATACGATTCAGTAGCTATACTATAACTGCCTTATCGATACTAACTGCATTTAGTCTCATGGCACCCCTGTCTTAACATTTCTTGCGTTTGAGATGGATAGCGATTTCCCAGTTTCCAGCCTACGAAACTTCCTGCAATGGTAAATTGAACCAGTTCAAACTTGGATGTAAATGGAATCGAGCTCTTTTTATTTGCTATAATGCAAGTAAAATTGCCACTGCCAGAAGTGATGTCCTTATGTACATATAATCCAAATCTGAATGTAAAAAATAATATTTATCCTTTTAGTTTGCTTTTTTTTCATGCACTAAGGCTAAGGCATGAATTACAGTGACCAACCAACGTCTCGAGGTCTGTCCATAATCAACTGTATGCACGAACTTTCTTATATTAGCTTTATTTTTTTATATTAGCTTGCTAATCCAGTTGTGATTTAATATTCTAGACATAGGAATGAAGCGGTATAGACATATAGTTCAAGTAGTAATTGGAGAAAGAAAAGGACAAGGCGTGAAGTCAGGTGTTAGATGTATTTGGGACTCTGAAATAGATACTTGCTGCAGCGACATTTTTATGAATGTAAGTATTTAATGAAGTTTTGTAAATTTTTTATGATAAAGTATGTTCTTTTGCAGGATACGATTTTTTGCGTGGTTACCGTGTTTGCAGTATTTTTATATTAGGTAAATAAAAATTATGATAAATAAATGATTTATGTGCAATATATACAAAGTTAATTTATCAATAGCTTTTAGACTAATACCGCGTCAAATATATAAGGCCTACTTTATCACTTTTATTCACATTTCGTCAAAGGAGAAATAATTTTTAAGCAAGTTTAAAAAGCTAATTTCACGAACCTTTTATTTTCCCGAAGAAAACACTTCACTATAGCATGAGTTAGAGAAAAACCGATTATACCTAAGTTGAAGTATTTCTTTCGTATTATCGACTGAACCTATCAAAATAGACAAACGAACGTAGCAAAGCAAAGAATTCAAATTCATTTATTGCCCTTTTGGTTTTAACAATTTGGGTCGTCAGTTATATCCCTATTCCTATTCTAAACAATAAACATCACTTGCTACATATAGGACTATACTTTAAAGAAAGAGAAATATTATTATACTAGGGTTTAAAAAATAAACAGACAAACAAAGTCATGATATAAAATTTACAATTTAAAATTCAAAGCGTAAGTGTTCAAAAGAAAACACACACATATGAGTACATGAGATCAATATTATGACCCAATAAACGATTATTACCAAATGCTAGCAGTAAGCACAGTCCATCCCTCCCGCAATGTCCCAACGGTGCACAAGAAATTCATGAGTACTGTAAAATGGGTGTGAACTAAAGAACTTTTTTTAGGGTTTGCTTAAATTTTGCGTAGGATCCTAGTGTCTTTCATGCTTGTTGGAAGACAGTTAAACACCTTTATACCCATGTAGTAGGGTCCTCTCTCATACAAAGTTGTTGCATGTTTAGGCACTTTTGGTTAGCCCCGTACCTTGTTACAACACCACTACCACCCATTGCACTATTACTCACAAATTGATCCCTATGCCGATATATCTGTCATGATCTTAAGTTTATTAAATAGTGCTACACAGCTGTCTAGGAAGCCAGCTCTACACATCGTTCTTATAATGCGCTTCTGCAATACAAAAATACGGGACATCACCTGGTTTTGGGCTCCCCAAAATAAAACACCATACAGCAGGCGGGAATGGACAAATGCATAATAGAATAATAGCATGGAATCATGGTTAACAATATCCCTTAGTTTATAAATACCATAGTTTGCCGATGAAAGTTTCTTACATGTTGCCTCACAATGCTCAAGCCAATTTAGGTTATTATCTAGTTCAACCCCGAGAAATTTGAGAGTTTCCGTTGACTATTTTATTTTTGTTTCTAAATTCGATAAAATTTGTTTTATCTGTGTTTAATAAGAGCATGTTCTTTTTACACCAGTCCTACATTCGTGCTATTTGATAAGCCAGATTCGACTCCCCACAAGATATCACAACAGAGGTATCATCCGCAAACTGTATAACCGACACATTTTCATCATTCACACCAACATTTAAGTCGTTACAAAATATAAGAAACAGAAGAGGCGAAAGTAGAGACCCCTGAGGTGCTCCTGTAGATGTAGAGTCAAAAGAGGACTGCTCTTCCATCCCTTAATGTGTACTGTTGAATGCGATCTTGTAAAAAGAATTTGATCCAGTTCAGAATAACACCCCTGATACCTAACCCTTTCAAGCTTTTCAAATAAGATGTTATGATGCATTAAGTCAAAAGCTTTGCTTAAATCGAAGTAAATGCTAATTGTTGTATTGCTGACATCAAGGGAATTCATTATGGCTAATATATGTTCAAAAAGAGATGTCTGAGTGGATCGATTTCGTAAAAACCAGGTTGCGTAGTACTGAAAAATGAAATGGTATATAGGAAGTTTAGCAGTCTATTGTAGAATGCCCTTTCAAAGACGTTTGAAAACGCAGATGGGATGGCAATTGGTTTATAATTCTCCAAATGGCTCTTAATGACTCGACTCCTCAAATTTGTAGGGAAGAGTCCTTCAAGAAATTACTTGTTGATTATGAATGAAAATGGTTTGCATATTAAAAGTGATATATTTTATTTTATATTTCATCTAGCCCTGCTGACCTTTTTGAGCATGTGGTATTGATTATATCCACAATCTCTTTCTCATCCCCAGGAGTCAGAAAGAATGATCTTTCGTTAATAGAATTCAGCTCATGCTGGTTCTCCACTTCATCCCCCTTAACCATTGGAAGTTCGCCAAAGTAGTCGCTAAAGAGACCGCAAATTTTGTCAGCATCATTGATAGTCTCCCCATTCTTTTCTATCTCAAAGTGATGAGCATTGCTAATCTTATTAGTTTCCTGTTTCAGGATGTCCCATACACACTTACTGGGATTATTTGAGGTTGCCATTTTTTTATCATAGAACTTTTTTTTTGTTCAGTCAACATTTTCCTATAATCTGCCAATTTATTTTTATAGTGTTAATTTGTTCGCTGTCATCATGACACTTTAGCCAGTATAAGGTTTGTACTTCCTGAGACAGCTGTGTAATCATGGTTGTACAGAAAATAAGACCAACATTTTTTTTAATGGAACTTTGTGTATATTTTCCGCCATAATAATAGATCTTCTTTTCCAGCTTTCTTGTGGATATTTGGTTCTGCCGTTTATGGGATATTTAAATTTAATATATAATAATCTATCGAAATTGAGCTCTAGATTGCCTTGAAAACGAAAATGTTCGGGTTGTTAAACTTAACTTTTGACACATTTTTACATTTTTTTTTTGATATGTGTCAAAATGTCAGTTTACCATACCGAATATTTACCCATAGAATTTTCCATAGAATTATTATATTTAAAAGTTAAATATCTCAAAAACGGCTGAACCAAGTATCAAGAAACTATATATTTTTGAAATAAGGAAAAGAAGTTCTGTTATTATAATGGAAAGATTATTTTTAAGGTCTAAAAAAGGAAAAAACTTCAACTGTGGTGCAAAGAGTTTTGTCTCAACCCTTATAATGATAAAGTGTGTACGTGAGTCGAAAATATAAATAAAAACCATGTACCTATCCTGTACGAGAAATTGGTAGTATAATAGGAAAATAGCTACTGTAATCCTGAAAAGTTCTAGTTTGATATAATAATATATTGCGTACTTCGGAGCAAAATTTACATATTCTTGGCTATGCCTCGACCAGCAAGGCCGAGAATGTGTTTTTCCTCCGAAGTGCACATACTTTTTTTTCTGCGATCGAAAAAAATTATCAAATATTGATATTTTTGAAAGAGATGAAATAGTCCAGGAATATTATTTTTTCGGTCTAGGCCTAAAATAATTATGTTTGTATTAAGTGCCCAAAATAAGTTTTTTAATGGGACATAAGCAACGGTCTCGGCCAAAAATTCCCTCGAATTTCGTGCACGAAATACAAACAACATTAATTTGTTGTACACGTGTATTCAGAACAAAATTAACGGCATTATTAAATTTAAATAATATTTGTCATATCAGAACGTCCATTCCATTCGTTCCTATGGAAATGAATAATATTGAGTTATCGAATGTCAGATTTATATTTTCCTGTGTTTTGCTTCAGAGGTATTGCATATTTCGTTTAAATTATTTTATTACAATAATTTCTGCAGCAATAATGGATGCAGCAAATGCTGTAGTAGAACATATTCTACCTACAAAATCGAAGCTTTAATATGAGAATTTAATATTTTAATAATTTTTTTTCCTATGAGTAAAAAAAAAATATTTTTCACGGTGGAAAATTGGACGTTTTGCGTATATACAGAAACATAAAAACGTAAAACTTTTTTGGCAGTACAACAAGTAATTTTCCCGGACTGTTATTTGCGATTTCCTAGCAACCCTGGACAACACCAAATTAGCTAGTTGTGGCCTGTCAACGAGCCAGAACATTGATATTTTTGGACGATCGCAGGAAAAGGACTTTTAGAAGCTTTCCTAAAGTTAAGTGATACTTTTCCGCATGCCGGAAAAGTAACACTATTTGAAATTCGTATAGGTAAGGAAAAAAATATTGGTATTTTAGTAACTCTGAACTATTTTAGGGAACACGAGAAACCATTGCACTTCTCAGTTTATTCTTTATGCCTAAATTTGTTTATAAGTTCCCATAATGAGTTTTAAAAAACATATTTTTTAAGTATCCTGTATAATGCTTAATTATATAAATTGAAACTATAAACCATGTAAAGCGTCGTATAGTTTTTCATCAATTTGTAATTCTTTCAAGCTTCATTAAAGATTTTTCAAAAAATCACTGTTTTTATTTTTGTTGTTATCTGTTGCTCGTAGAAATATTGTTCCTAACACGTGCGCAAAATATATCTCCCGCACTTAAAACATATCCTACATAATCTACCTGTATTTTCGTGCAGAAAAGTATCAATTTGCGCACTTGTTAGGTACATAACTATTTTCAAGGTTTTGAAAAACTGCAGTTATTAAAAATATAGTTTTGGAATGATCTATGAGTGTGAATTCAAATAATTATTGTAAAATCCAGTCGCGGCTCGTGACATTTGTATTAGGATATTCATAATTATTGGAGAAGACCATAGATATTAGCAAAAAGCGAAACGACGCATGCGGAAATGTAATTTCAAATTCTCGGGACAGTCGGCCAACGTCAAAGTAATAACCGACGAAACGGAGGCTCCGGGTCCAGAAGAAGCGTTTCATCCAGAACGACCGCGATTACAGCGACACAAGTGGCGCTTTAATGAGCTAGCCAATTAAATTGAATATCTTGCTGTTGCTTCCCGATGGGATTTAAGTGCTGTCGACTACAGTCCGTAAATCTAAGCATTTTTCTTTATTTTTTCTTGATTTTGTGTTAGTTTTTGTTCGTTGTACCCCCGGAGCGAGCGGAGGGCCATGCGTCAAGTGAAATATTAGTTTATTAATTAAAGAAAAGGGTTAAGAGCCATATTATAGTAGATATACATGCAAGATGTGGTTGTATATCCAGTTTAGGTCTTATAATTTTGTTTCACGTGATGTGCTCCTTTTTTGTAGCCGTACTGTATATTATTATGGAGGATTCGTGTTTGTGAAAGAAATTATTGTCTGTTTCTCCAGTTTAGTTTTCGACTTTTTGAGTAAGACCGCTTAGGCTATGACCCCAGAGTAAATTTCATAAGTGCTAATCTAGTGACCCTAGTGAAGCTGAAAAACCTAAAAGAACTGGAAAAAGCTCGGCGTTTCAAGGACCAAATCTGCCTCCGTTGTTAAGAACTAGAAATCTAAAAATGAAATGGTTAGTAAGTGCAATTAAAGCAGTAATAACCCCCGGCACTTTGACAAGTAGACAAGAGTAATGTCATTACGTTTAATTATCTACTTCTTTATTAAGTTAGTGTGATATGGAGGTATTATTAGGTAAATAATTGTTTCATTTTTGAGGTGGTATTTATATTTATAATCAAGTGTTATGTTTTTTCGATGAATTCAATGATTTTCGTTTAATGTTTTAGTTAATGTTTAAGTGTCCATTATAAGTTTCAGTTTTTAGCAAAG
>MU184582.1:16574-77353 GCA_016904865.1 Pissodes strobi | reverse complement strand
CTTTAAGAGAGCCGTAATATAAAATTTCAAATATCAATGGGTTATGATATATATGTATACCTTGTTGTATGAACAGGAAATCTAAAGAAATTCTTCTTGGAAGAATATCTCTGGTTTGTACAAGTTCTTATTGCTTAAACATCATGGCTTTTTGCATTACACTATGTCATAAACAACGTTCGTCTCTCACAATGTCAATTACTTGACAAATACACGCCTATGGTTTCGATTTAACTCCATTAGCAATAAGATAAACCAGTCGTAAAAACACGACGCCGCTGGCGGCACTTTGACGGATTTCCTACCAAGGAATATCTTGCGCGCGGACTTGCGCAGATGCGAAAAATGTGATATTGCTGGTTGTTATATGTGCCGTGACCCTGGACACGGCACATATAACAATATGCACATAACACTCCCGATTTAGACATAAGTTCGTAATATGCTTTTTTGTCCGAAGCGACCTTTTGTGTCATCGCGAGGAAACACTCGAACCGAACAACCTTGACGTCATGTGGCTCTAGTTCACCGCCAAGGGGTTAATCAAGTTTACATGCTGTCTCTATCGCCCTCCGAGCGATAGAGCCTACAAAAGTATTTTTACAACATTAGCTACCATTTTTGATTCAATACAGGTCGACCACCCCATTTCATAATCGTTCTGGGAGATTTCAATGCCCACAACACCAACTGGCTCAAATATCACAACAAGACCGACAACGAAAGTAGAGAAGTTGAAGCCTTTCCATTAGCTGCTGGCTTACTCAACTCATAGACGAACCAACTCGGATCTCAGACGGATCGGAAATTGGCAGCCCTCCTGGATCTTTTTCTATCCACAAATTCTGACCAGTACACAATTACAGTTGGTCTTCCACTAGGTATTTCCGAGCACAAACTTATTGCAACGATTTTTGAACTGCAACTCCTATAGAAGGATCCACCATTGTTTCGTAAAATCTGGCGTTACAATTGTGCAAACTGAGACGAACTAAGATAGTTCTACCTAGATTTTCCTTGGCTCGACGTCTGCCTTGGCATTGACGACCCGTCAGTATATTGCGAGAAGATTATAAATAATCTCCTCAGGAATGGAAGCATACATCCCAAATTCCATCAAGTTCCCCTCAAAAGGACAGTCCTGGTTCGACACAAGATGCGAAAGAGCTGTAGGTAGGAAACAGGAAGCCTACAAGTACTGGCAGCAAAATCAGACCGCTGAAAGTCGCAATTATTTTGCAACAATCAAAGGATCAGGTATAAACTTTTGCAATGCCCCAATGGCTCCAGGAATTTCTGGTCAGTAGCAAAGGCAGTAAGTAATAACTTCACAAAAACGTCTCTCCCACCTCTGACTGACGAACGCGGCGTCAGGGCAACTAGAGCTAAGGAAAAAGCAAAAGCAGACATGCTCTCCGAAATGTTTTCATCTCACTCTACCTTAAACGTTCCCCAAGGCAAGGCTCTTCCCACCATATCCAAGGTCAACACTACCATGGCAGAAGTTAAGTTTAATCACCGTGATATTCGAAAAATCCTCAATCTCAAAGAGCTAGATATGTAAAAGGCATCAGGACCGAACGGAATACTTGCCATCGTGAACTGCGCCAACAAACTAACCCCCATTTTTTCCAGACATTTTTCTCTATCTTATTGAAAAGGGATTCTTGGAAACTCGCCCAACTGCAACCTGTTCCAAAAAAAGGCAAGAAAACCACGCACTCAAACTATCACACAATTGCCTTGCTTCCATTGATCTCCAAAACATATGAAACGTGTAGTAAGTACTCAAGTACCTCGAGACCAACACAATAATTAGCGATAACCAATGCGGTTTACGTACAAAGAGAGATCGACAGGAGATATATTGGCCTATGTCACTCATATATGGAGCAGGGCAATTGAGAACTACGGAGAATCTCGAGCAATTGCGTTGGATATTTCGAAGGCCTTCGACAGAGTTTGACATGACGGATTGCTCAACAAACTGTCGTTCTTCTAATTACCAGCGTCTCTCTGCTGCTGGCCTTCCAGCTTCCTTATGAACCGGTCTCTCCACATTGCAGTTGATGGACACATCTCAAACACATTCACCATTAATGCCGGGGTATCTCAGGGCGCAATACTTTTACCAACTCTGTTTCTCATCTGTATTAATGATCTGTTCACCGAAATCAGGAATTCTGATTGCAGTTTTGCAGATGACAGTACCCTTGTCTCCCAAGTAACGCTAAATTGTTTAGCGTTTCCTGAGTATTATTAGAGTATATTTCAACTAATATTATTCAACACTGAAAATCTGATAACAATTTTAGTTGTTATTCTGCTATTTTTTGCAATACTAGTGTTGCATTATTTTAAAGAATACACATCATACTATCAAAATAATTATCCGATCATCATAGGCTTTTAGTTTGATGTGTATGTTGCTTTATTCTGTAGATTTTGTCAATATTATTTTCTGTTTGATAGTTGGGGAAATAATATTTCTATGTAAACTAAATGTTGCCTTATATTAGAAAAAATACTACAACAAGGATATCATTTTTATATCGTCTAAATTATATAATCAGCTACCCTTTAAAACTTTAATTATCATAATTTATTTATAACAAATCAAGCCATAACTTCGCTATTTAAAATTTTCTGGCATTGGTATATTGTGTACTTAGGACCAAAGGCCTCGGTGCTTGCTGGCCTCGTCTAGCAAATTTCACCATCGGCCGAGAACTGAGGAACGAACTTTTCCTCTTAAGTAAGTATATAATACTGCACTATTTCCGACCTAGTCCGAAAAAGCAATGTTCCCGGACTGTTATTCAATATTTTCTAGCCACACTTAACAATACCAGGATAATTAGTTTGGGAGTTTATTCAACAGGCCTAGCACGTTTGCAGAAAAACATTTACGGCTCCTATGTGGTCGTGACCTGTGCAAGCAAAGATGTATTACACCCATTAAAATACAGGATTATGATTATTTCTTTCCACAGTTCTCAGTGTCAAGTCAAGAGATTCAAGGTGTTTTCTATTAGTTTAGAAAAAATAGTTAAGAAATGTTTCCGCCTCTCTGGAACAAACAGCGGATTTATATTAAAGAAATTATTGTCACTTATAGTTATATAACATAGGAGATTGATAGGACTAGTGTATTTTGTAATTACACATTCTCGACGGATGGTGAAATTTGCTGGAGGCTGAAGCTGAGAATGTGTTTTCCCCGAAGTACACATACTATTTTTTCTGCCCTCGAAAAAAAAAATAATATGTTGATATTTTTTAAAGAGATAAAACAGCAGTAACCTTACTGTTTCTACATAAACTAGGACTAGGCCGAAAATAGTATATTACCATTTATACAATGATATTACATAACAAGTGTTGAAAGTAGCAGTTTTCAAACGAGGTTATTTAGCAGGAGACGATCGTCGAGGCAAAAATCCTTCGAGTTTGAACATGTACTTTCACACGAGTATTGCACGCTATTTTTCCTACGACCACCTATAAAAATTACACAAAAAGCACTCTTTAGATTCTTAAGATAACGATTAATATCCCACGCGTGTTGAAAATTACTTGTCGCGTTATCCCCATCAAGTCAAAATATTAAATGAAATATGCTGTTAAACTGACAGCATCCGCCATCTATTCAAATAGTATGCTGAAATTATTTTTTAAACGTGTGTTGAAAAATTTTTCAACGCGCGTGTGATAAGGCGTCAGCTCTTCTTTTTTCTAATTTTCATAAGTGGTCGTAGGAAAAATAGTATTCCCGTACTGTTATATGCGATTTCTTAGCAACCCTTAACAACACCAGAATAGCGAATTTTACGGTGTATCAGCGGGTCGAGAATGCTGTCATTGTCGGACGATGGTAGACAAGTTAATATTTCTAGGTTTATTTTAATAGAAAACTATGAGATTATTGAGATTAACTTTTGAATGATTAAGAAGGGTCTTCAAGGGGTCATTTAATACTGAATAGGAAGTGATGAAGCGTTTATGCTTTCCAAGTTACTGATGAGAATCTATTTCTAAATCATCCAATATGCGACAACTTAAAACATAGCAATAAGGAGGTAGATCTTCGGGCTTTACTTAATTGTAGCGCAAGGTTTTTTCCGGTTCTTTCATTAGAGTAAGTAAAGTTTGTTAGAAGTATGTCTTTGTAAATAACTTATTAATTGTAAATAAACGCATTAAACAAGTTGTTTAGTTTTGTCTGTATATATTTAATCTATTCTAGTTCATCATACAGGATTCATAAGTTGGTATAAGATATTTTATATTGATAAATGCGTCTTCGCCTCCGTACTTTTCCAAAATTTCCAGCGTATCGTTTATTATGTCGGCTAGATTGTCACCTCTCATTTGGCTGTAATCTATTTCATCTCCGCAGTTTACTGAAAATATATAAGGATTAATTGTACATGGTGTTGGTTTAAACACTTCAGATATTTTCCCAAATTGTCGCAATGCAAGGCTTCCTAAAATAATGCTATTTGCAGGAACATGTTTTATCGTAAGATTTCCAAATACCACACCATTACTCTCCCGAACAACCTCTTTAAAAAGGTAAGAATGGAAGAGCGGCCTAATTTAATAAAAAGAAAATTAATTTTAAAACACAAATAGTGTAAGATCGCTGCTATAGTATGACCAACAAAGTTAAAAATATACTTGATTTCATTCAATACATCATATATACCTATTGACATTTAAAAAATAGTACAAATAATTAGTAATTTGTTTTTAATTTATTCGATGTTCTTCTATTAAAGATGAAATAAATGTGTTCGAGCAACAACGTGGGATGAATGGGGTCCGGATAACAAGATATCCGATAGGTACGTCCTCAGTTTTAGGTGTGAAAGCCGCAACTGGAATTTCCTTAAACACAGTCCATAGTCGAAAGACAATTTTGTGCCAATTATCTCAATTTATTAAGCCTTTTATTACTGAAAATAGAATGTTTAAAACCGCTTGGATTATTTAATATAGTCTAAGTCTAATGTTGACTTAAGATGGTGTCTTGGTTGAAGGCCTCTTTCTTTTATAACAACAAATATGAACTCTTAACAAAAATACCAACAGTCCACCTTTGTATCTCGTTCCATTTGAAACTTCTTATATCTTATGAAAATTCAGACATTTTTCAGTCTGCAGGGCAATTAATCATTGAGGTAATGAATTAATGTCTGCGTTCATTTTAAGCTTCCGTGGAGATCTGTGAACCCTTGATGAATATTGTGAATGAATGTTTTGTTACAGGAACATTTCCGTCTACTATATGGGCATGTGGGATAAAAATATTTTTTTCTGTTTGACAAAAATATGCTATTAACCTTTTGTTGTAACACAGATCGCGTTTTATAAACTGGCGAAAAAGATATTATATTGTATGTAGTATTTTAGAAGATACAGGGTGTTAAACATATATAAAATGATTAAAAGTAGGGAGATAGAGGGACAGTTTTTAATAGATTCTTTGGGCCACTATAATATTTTTTCATAATATATAATAACTAAAAAACTATAAAATTCAAATTAAAATAATATTAAGGACAACTAAAGTAGAACATATTTTTCTGTAAATGAAAATTGGATCCTAACCCAACCTGAATAAGGCAAATATAAAAAACATAACGAATTACTCTAAGTCTGAACACAACACAAAAAAATAGTCTGTAACAGTGTCTGTTTTTTTTTAGTGAGTTTGTCGTAATGAGGCCAAATAAGGATCAGAAGTTAGTAGAAGTGACCTCAGTAAGTCTTTGTTATTGTTTGTTCTTGACGATTTTCTTGTATGGTTCAATCTATGCTTCCTCGCTTCTTTGTGCCTTTCCTCTAAAGCATCCTTCGACAATTTTCCGATGGGAATATCAATTTTTTTATAATTTCAACACCGCGAGCCAGCAATTTGTGAATAGTACTGGGCATATAGTACCAACTGTAAAGTTCTAAATATAAACCAAATGCTTCATTCAGAAGGGGTTAAAATTTCCAATGTTGATATTACACTCAGAGTTAATTATTCGAATAATTTTGGAACCAAATGGAAGAAGTCTGCATTTTTAAAAATATTCTACTTGTGTTCCCATCATTTGTGGATCGGTATCCAGGTTTTGGCTTATCAATTGCTTAACTGTATGTCTTTTTTTTTCCTCAAAAATGATTTTATGCTCTGGAGCTCTGACTTTCCAATTTTTAAATGGTAATCTGTAAGAAATAAGCACTCGAACGCACGAATACACAAATGAAGGGATGATAAACCAAATCTAATTGTTCATCTTTAACAGGTCTTTATCCCATTGTCCGAGAGAGTTATGTTGCTACAACTAATGGCAACTCACGGAAAACTAAACATAATACAGATCTATGCACCTACTGCCAATAAATTTGATGAAGAAATAGAAAACTTCTATAGTGTTCTTCAAAAGGCATTGAGATTAACTTCATCTAGAGACATAACAGTAGTTATGGGGGATTTTAATGCTAAAATCGGTGAAGGAAGGTGTGACTCTACTGTCGGACCATATGGACTTGGTGTTCGCAATGAAAGGGGCGATCGTCTTGTTGAATTCTGTAAAGAGAATAATCTTATGGTGGCAAACACTTTTTTCAAACTACCCAAACGACGCCTGTATACGTGGAAATCACCAGCCGACACAGATAATAATATCGTCAGAAATCAGATCGATTACATCTTAATAAAGCAAAGGTACCGAAACCGCAATACAATCAGTGAAAACCCCAGGTGCGGACGTATCTTCTGGTCATAATCCTCTTATTCCTAGGTTTCAACTACAACTAAATAAGGTGCAACCCAGTCACAAAATCGATAAACTAAACATAGATAAACTTAAATCAGATGAAATCAGAGAAAAACTCAAACAACAAATTAACTAAAATTTAGGAAGAAACACCACCAAATCTCAAGAAAATAAAGAAAATGCAGAAAAACAGTGGCAGTTCGTTAAAGCATCTTTAATTCTAGAACCAAGTAGAAAACAACTTACATCAAAACAAATACAAAAAAGAAGATTGGATGACAAACGAAGTCTTTGAACTAGCGAACGAAAGAAGGAAATACAAGGCAAATAACAGCACTCGCTACAAACAAAAACAAATAAAAAAACAAAATAAGAGAAGCAAAACAAACTTACTTTTCGGAAAGATGTAATGAGATAGAAGAGCTACAAAACAATTATGACAACTTTAACCTACATAAAAAAGTCAAGGAACTAGCGGTAATAGCAAGAAGAAAAACATCAAACATACTTTTAGACAAGGAGGGAAGGATCATAATGGAGACAGAACAAAAATTAAGACGATGGAAAGAATACTTAGAGGAATTATTTCATGACAATAGACAGGTAAACATGACTGCAGACTGGCAGGGTGGAGACATAGGACCGGAAATAACTAAATCGGAAGTGGAGCATGCACTCAAATCCATGAAGAATAAGAAATGTGTGTGGAATACCAAGTGAGTTGCTCAAGTTAATCAACGACAAAAAAAGGAATATTTTGGTGGAGTTATTTAACACAATCTACAATACAGGAATTATCCCACAAGAAATGTTAACATCAACATTCATATGTCTACCGAAAAAAGTAAATGCCAAAGAATGTAGTGATCATCGAACCATTAGCTTAATGTCACATACGTTAAAAATTCTCCTAAAAATTATACACACCAGAATACACAATTTGGTTTTCGGAATGGTCTGGGTACAAGGGATGCATTATTTTCTTTCAACGTGTTAACTCAAAGATGCTTGGACGTTAATCAGGACCTTTATATCTGTTTTATAGACTATAATAAAGCCTTCGATAAGGTAAAGCATGACCAACTTATAGACCTTCTTAAAAACAAAAACCTGGATAGACAGGATGTAAGATTAATCTCAAATCTGTATTACAATAAACGAGCCACAGTAAAAATTGGACTGGAAAAATCTGAAGAAATGGAAATAAAGAGAGGAGTCAGGCAAGGCTGAATATTATCGCCATTATTATTTAATGCGTACTCGGAGCAAATTATATTAGAAGCCTTGGAAAATGAGACCGACGGTATAAAGGTGAATGGAGTTCTGATTAACAACATCAGATATGCCGACGACACAGTAATAATAGCCAATAGTTTGGAGAATTTAGAAAGAGTTATGAACAAAATAGTAAGGTTTAGTGAGATTTACGGACTCTCCCTCAATATAAAAAAAAAACCAAGTATATAAAAATATGTAAGAACAACAACACAAATGAAATCTTAATGGTTGGAGTCAACAGATTGAAAAAGTAAGAAATAAAAACCAGAATTGAAATGGCTCGTACCAACTTTATAAAAACGAAAAAAGTACTATGTAGCAGAGATTTCACGTTAGGCCTGAGACTACGATTGGCAAAATGTTATGTACTCAGTGTGCTCTACTATGGTGCAGAATCATTGACGCTAAATGCAGATGCAATGAGACGGCTTAACTCTTTCGAAATGTGGATATATAGAAAAATCTTAAGAATTTCGTAGGTAGATCGAATTACTAACATCGAAGTGCTAAGAAGAATCGGTAAACAAAAAGAAGTTCAACGTACAATTAAGGAGAGAAAGCTGCAGTATTTGGGACACATAATGCGCTGCGAAAGGTACAGCCTCTTACGACTAATAATGCAAGGGAAAATAGAAGGCAGAAAAAGCATAGGAAGAAGACGAATTTCATGGCTAAAAAATCTGAGAGAATGGTTTGGTTGCAGCTCCAAACAACTTTTTAAAGCAACTGCCTCAAAAGTTGCGATAGCGATGATGATTGCCAACCTCCGCCGCGGAGATGGCACTTGAAGAAGAACAGGTCTTTCGTAAACTTGAGGGTAAATTATTTCTTTGGGTAGGGCACCACAAATAAAACATTTTTGAGTAGTATTAGTTTCTAACAAAATCTTTATTGAACCTCCATCTAGTATTGTAAGAATCAAATTAAAATTTATGGTGAAATGTTTTTCCGTAATGTTTACGGAATGCACTGCCAGATTTTTAATCTGAAGTTTCAGTCTTGCTTCTTCTTATTTTACTAACGCAGCATTCTCTTTTAAAACAAAAATTTTATAAGTCTTCAAAAAAACGTTGAGAATGAACGGGATAAGACCATAGCTGAGGAATTTTGCAAGTAGTTAATTTTTTGTTTGCCTTATTTTGTACAAACTTGGAATGCAAATTTCGTGTAAAGAATTGACAGAACTACGCAGATCAAATACTTTCGTTCTGACAAATCTAAATGTAAATATAACGCCAACGACTTTTCCGGTGTAATTCCTTTTTAGTCTGCACACGTTTTGTCCACACCAGCAATTCTCGCGGATGCCTCGGCTGCAAAACTAACCTCATCGTAACTATGACCCGCTACTAATCCTTCGACGCGTCTCCTTTTTATTTTTTGAGAACACTCCCTAAAGAATTTTAAGGGTAAGCCGCGACTACATTCTTCAGGAGATGACACAGGCTCTTGTGAAAAATTCAGTCAATGTTCCCACAAGTAAATATTCCTTTTAAGAAAGGGTTAATTATTCAATAAAAATACTTCTTTTTTCCTTCGACATGGCTGCCAAAATCTATTTACAGTTAAGGAAAAAAAAATCGGCAGCATAAACCAAAGTATTTTATGTGGGTAAATTTGCAAATACGTTTTTTAACGTATTTGAGAAAATCCTTTTTAAAATTTATAAGATAAAGAAACATATTAGTAAAAAAATTAATTAACAAAAAAAAACAGAATAAACATAATTTTACTAATAATAAGATTTAAGTTATTGTTTATATAAAGTACATACGAGACGTTCTCGCATATCTCAAAAACTGTTTTCCAAACGTCCACCTCTCCTATAAAATGACACTGACAGATAGGAATTTACAGGCATGCAGATGATAGCACTTGTTTGGTGTCACGCACATCGAATCTTTTACTATTTTAAATACTATTGGTGAATATTCTTTAAACAAAAATAGTTCTACGTTTTGCTTATATGTATAGTCAATATTTTATTTTAGTCCATGTATCGACGCACTGTGTGGCGTTGAAAAATCCAAAGCTACATTTAAAAAGGAAAGCGATGCGATATGCAATGTACTTTTCCCTGTATACTTAGAGATGATTAATACGTGATAATTCGGTTTTAATGATACCGACTGTTGGATTAATTGTTATTCTCAATTATTTAATTGTCATAAAGCAAATTGCATGATGACGAGCAGGCAGACCAATTTTTAGAGATCTTCTAAACTATTGACAATAGTGAAAAAAAATAATCTTAAATAACTGAGATATTCCTGGTTTCGGTCATTTCGCAATAGGTCAGGATATAATTCTCTAAACGAATTAGGAACCAGCTGAACATATTCAATGCCTCGGTAATTTTTGCTTATTTTCAATTTTAAAATCTCTAAAAATTTACTCCAAGGTAGAGCCGGAAATCGAAAACTTTAAAACCATTTCAGTGACAGAGACTTATTAAATATGCCCAAATATATGAGAAAATGGTGATTGCAGTGAGTGTTAATAAGGCATAGAGACACTTTTATCGAATAAAACAGTGACAATAGTCCGGGTAAGAGAAAAGTACATCAAGCTACACCTACTGCTTGAAAGGTGAGTTCTACTTCATTAACAAAAAATTGAGGAATTAGCTCTTATTCAGATGGACTACAAAGCAAAGTTTTTTCACTCACTGCAGCCGAACGTGTCTGAATTAACTCAGTGTTTTTAAAATATTTACATCTAATAGCCACAAATAAATAACTATAGTCAAAAATATTTCTGATTGTTGCCCGATACGCCTGATCATTAAAATGATGTCTAAGAGAGGCAAAATGCGACAAATCGTACCTTCTTGACACTTAACAAAAGCTGTAATCAATCGAGCTTCAGCGGTAAGCACACAAAGTAATTCTGGGGTTAGTCTCCAAGAGGTGAAGGTTAGTTAGAGATAAGCGAACGGAAGATCATATGAAATAAATTTTCGAACATAAAGGCAGCAGGGAAGACTCTCCATAACTTACAGGTATTCTCAGATTTACCGAGAAACCAAACCATTCTAGAACCCTAAATAACTATGTGTAAAAAATAATCTTATTTGCCACTTTTTATACATTGAATATGAATAAAATATTTAGGAAAATCATGTTTACTGTTGTTCGTTCATTCGTCGTATAATTTTTTGAATACCAGTCGATGTTTTGGGATTATCTGAGATGCTTTGACCTGACACTCAACGTATTTCCCCTGTGATACTACTATCTAGTAGTATCTTGGATCTTGGCATTCGGGGCAATGCGTTTCGTGTCAGGTCAAAGCGTCATCGGTAATCCCAAAACATTTTGTGGTATTCCAGTCCATAATTCAACTGAATCAGCAGTATTCAAAATTATTTCATGTTCTAGAAAAAATAAAAAGTCACAGGTTTTTTAACTTCTCAAAAGCTTCGGATAATAACCACAAATTATCCATGTATAAATTTGCGATGTATGGTTTGATAGGCAAATGTGCTTCTTTATAAGACCTTTTTTGACAGATCGAAAACAGACTCTTTATTTACAACAATGGCCAAGGGTATTACTCACAAAGTGCTCTATATTGAGTCCTGTAGTATCCTGCTTTACGTGAATGGCCTCCAAGACGGGCTTAACTCGGGTGTAATCTGTGTATGCTGATGATACATGGATCGATTGGAGGATCTATCCATGGGGCTCTATTCATAGATAATCTTATTGATAACACAAGTACAGAGATGCGGAACAAGATGCTATACTGCAAGAAATTAGAAGCAACAAATACACATATAGGTGCATATGATATAGAAATTATGCTAAACAGTAACATTTGGCCATCTGCAGTTGTAGTATCTAATGTTGTTTAACTTCGACCGTAATATATACCTCGAAAAACTCATATGCTGAAAGAATAAAGCAGGGAAATTGCTATTATAAACTTCAGCATTCAAGGTATCAGTATTAAACTTGATCTGTTTTAACTAGAGCTTAGTAAAATTAAACCTCAACTACCTAGTGTGCTTGACAGAACACTAGTTAGTTAGATTAGGAACTATGATATTGTAGATTGTTATACTCGAAATATATATTAGGAAACAAATCTGTGTTGTGTGTAATGAACCGGAGTTAGTAACTGATTCTGATTAAATTGTTTCAACAAATTATTTCATAATTATTTTAAATTGATCCAAAATAACTCCAGTTTTTCCTAGCTCGCCAAGAGAGCATTCAAATAAAATAATAATTTTATTTAAAAACAATTATTTTAATTGAAATTCAAGAACTGCGTCTAAGGTTAAATTTAGGAAAATATACAACAATAGCACGTGTCATCATATGCCTTATTAAAATAAATAACCTACTATTGCAATATATTTCAAATAAACGGCTTTGTATTTAACTTCACCAGAACTGAAATAAGACTCGAAGGCAGCCGACTTTTATTTTTTTTTACTGCACTATAACCCGTAGTTAAATGAACTAACTACAAGGAATATCATCCACTAGTTGTACGCTTTACAAACAGGTCCCCCCAACACTTTGATCTAAAAAGAAAACATTGGCCAGGGGGCGTTTCTCTTAAGAATCTTTAACGGGCAAAGACCTGGGATCTGAATGCAAATGTCATATTAATTCGAGTAACCAATTTTAATTATCCTAATTTGGAACACGCCGCTGAAATTTACAAAACATGTTAAAACACTAATTGTCACATTAAAATTTTCGGTGACAGGAAGAGTTCTTAGTAAAAATATTTTAATAGCTGAGCAGGTGCAGAATCCAGATTTTTCGAGGAGAAAAACAAGAAACAAGCCTTGAAATACGGTATAAAAAGAGCTAAACATCTTTGGGAAAGGGTCGTACAGAAAATAATCTTCATGGGTAATAGCTCGTTACTGCCCAAAAATATCAGAACTATGAAAAGTTTGTCAGATAAAATCTTCACGCTTGGTAAGTAGCTACGTTGCTCAAATGGTTAATCAGTATTGACCAACTCCCGAAAAGTGTCTCTGCGAGTAAGTTTAGCTGTAATTCATAATGATTTGGGTACCTGTATTTATAGAAACATAACTGAATGTAAATCCTTGATATTTTTATAAACCTCTCAGTGCCACTGCCAATCTGTATTTCATTTATTAGGGCATGTAGAATTTATCTTACCGTTTCACCAGATGGAATTTAAGCTTGGATGAGAGTCAGATAAGAAGTAAATCACTGCGGAATAAGTGTTAATAATGCTAATTAGTTTCTTCTTATTATATCATATTTTATTTGTCTGGTGAACTTTTAAATAACTAGGTCATAACGGAAATTGCCTGATTGAATCAACCACTGATTTGATATAAAAATGCCCCCTTAAATTCAAAATCTCAATTAGTAATTTAAAGCGGAAAGTGGTTTGGCCTATGGTCATTTCGTTAAAACTAAGGTTATATTTACAGAAAAGGTGGAATTAAGAGACTGACTAGGTAGAGGAAGAGGGGTCGTTGCCCATGGCATCGAATATTAACAAGAGACTAGAAGGTCCACTCTCAGTCGACACTTTTGATGTAGCGCTTACAAAGGCGAGACGCCAGACTTTAGACGAAACGGGGTGAAACGTGGCATGAGGCCTGAGCGGTTAACCAGCATTTCACCAGGTTCCGGGACGGGGCAAGGAGGGGAATGCTGGGGGGCGGGGCTTAGAGTGAACATTCTAGTCTATTGTTAATGTTCGATGCCCATGGTGTCTAGGTAAATTATTTTCATAAAAATGGGTGTCAACACACTGGTACTGCGAATCCGGTTAACAGAAAATGAACAGGAGTTGAAAAAAAGGCCGAAAACACAGTAAGTACATAAAAGAGTGTAATCCGCGTTCATTTCATCTGTAATGGAATTTTTGTATTGACGAAATATTTGAGATAAGGGAAGCGCTCTCTGTAGGGCACCTAATGCCGAAATTTGCTTATTTTTAATAAAATTGAGTCTCTTGTGCAGGCTTATTATAAACCATAATGCAGCTGTTTTGTATGCGGCGCATACAAAAACTGAATGAAAGAGTCATTCCTCTCGGACCACAAAATATCAACTCTTAAGCTGGAAAAAGAAAATAAATTAGAATTCCCATGGAAACGTTGTTTTACCACTTGTAATAAAAAATTTTAATGATGTTACCGGGAAATTAATGAAATATGCTAGCAGATTCTGATACTGATTTACTGATTATATGTTCAATACTTTTATGGTAGATTAACTAGTATATTTGACAGGGCATTTGGAAATGCTGAAGAAAGGGAACCCAAACTTAAAATGATGACAGATACGTTGTCCGAGATGGGTGAAGTAAATAAGATTTTAAATAATGACTTGCATGGTCTTGCATGCTATAGAAGGGATGTTGAAGAAGCAGAACTTAGTTATTATAATAAAAGAATAGAGCAACTAATATCAGCAGGGAAAGCTAGAGAATAATCAACGAGAGCAAACATATTAATAACAATAGCAAAAGTTATTGAAAATGCACTGGGTGAAAGAGTCACTGGCCGTCCCAGGGGATTACCTAAATAATCTTTTGAAACAAGCAAGAAAACCCGATGGAAAAGCTGCCAATGCTGCCGTCTGTGGTTCCCTTTTTCTTGCGCGAACTTATACTACGAAGGTACCTACACAAAATTATTAACAAGGTATGTGGGAAGGCATCCTCAGGGACTGAGAGAATGCCAGGCACAGTACTTATATAATATTACAAAAATAATATCTGTCGTTGGCGAATGTTGTTGATTGCTGTTTTAAGACTGTATGGCTTTCTCGAAAAGAATCTTCTGTCAAATAGCCAGCATGGTTTCAGGAAGGATTGCTCCACCATGACATCGATAAATTGCCTCATATCATTCATCTTCGACACATCGACTTCTTAAAAATAAAGACTATCCTATCGATATGAGTCAGATCATCGACATATGGTGGACCACGAGCTTTTCTGTGCCAAGTTGAAGCGAGTGAGTTAATCAGAGACCCCGCCGCAGATAAGATCTTTGTTCACTTGTAGAGCACAGCCTGCTCAAGTGAAGGATAGAAGATCTAGTTTTCGAGCCGTTCATGTCGATACTCCGCAGAACTTTATAATGTTTCCCATATTGTTCTGCTGATTCGTAAACGTCCTACCCCGACGCGACGTTGCTCTTGATTTATGCTGATAACACTAACGTGTTTGGCAATGGAATAAGCCTAAGTTCTTCATTGCTTTGCTCTCAGATTGTTATAAACGAAATTCTAGGTTGATGTAGGCTTAATGGATAATCATTTAATGAAGAAGAGCTTTTGAAGTGTTTAAGATCATTAGGTAATTGCTTAGATGACATGAATGCCATAGGAAGGAGTCATTTCCAGAACTATATGGTTTCCTTACGGATCTCTCCTTGTACTAGTTGCCACTAGTAACATTTCTAAAATTATTCAGATAATTTATTTTACTCCAATGCTAATTTTCACACTTAAATCCTTCAAGGGTGTAAGTACGGTGAAGTACCTTTATTGTTCATCTTATTATTTTTAATTATTATGTAATATGAACCATTTTAAATGTACTTATTTTCAGACTTTTCTTTGTAATTTTTATGATGTTGGCAATCTCATTACTTCCCGAATGGCATGCCTCTCGGCATTCGCATTCTCGCTAGACGGAAAAATTCATGGGCGCCGGCAGGGGTGGGGGCAGTATATATGTATTTTTGACAATAAAAATATTTAAGTTTCAATCTATGTTTACTTTGCTCCAGAGGCGAATCTGTGGGGGAGGGGGGGCTCTCAAAAGTTTCTGCAATATTTGTATACAAATAATATAATTTTTAAATTCAATTAAACCTAACCTAAGAAAAATAAGAAGTTTTAACGATTGCAGATTCGATTTTATATCATAAAGAGCGAGGTCCAGTTCCAGTTTACTTTTGTTCCCTGTTGCTCAGCTCTACTTCTTTTACGTTTAATTGAATACCTTCATTCGAATGTCTCCCATGAAGCTGCTTTTTTCGCCATCTCTGCAACTTTTCTTCCCTTGGCAAGTAATAAGGCTCAGAACCTTCACATTGTTACAGGCTCATGTAATTATTATTATCATTATTATTAAATTACTCTCATGCTTTTATTTAGAATGCAGTAATAAAGATATTTAGTTCAGCATTGAATGCACCTTTTGCATGCTTTTGTAAATAAATGCAGCTGTAGATACTGATTTATCAGAGTTCTCAAAAAGTCAATACATGGACTGTCATTTTAGGAGCTCGAGTGCTGTACCGACGATTTTTTTGGGAATAGTTAAAAAGTGTTTGATTAAACACAAAATTCACGATATCCGATAATCGTATGTAGGTATATGCCGTCAAAATTGTTTCTATTATTCCGAACTATTAGGCTATGTATCTCGAAATTCTTATGTATCTAGTCATTTCCACCATTTAGAATATCTGCCGTTTCAAATTTGCAACTTACCATTTCTTTCTTTAAATAAATTAAGTGAAGGTAGAATTTGTCGGTAATAAGGTACCAAAGCTTCTCCAACCATGTCACCAGATTTGACTAAATGTTGAAGTACCCTTAGAGTTGTACACATAACTTCTTTATTTTTGGTTTTAAGGGCATCTGGAAACAAAAATAAACAATTCAGTTCCGAGGAAACATATTTGTGAATCTAGGAAAATATTAGAATATTATAGCTCTGATTCACTAAAGAAATTTGTTAATTTAAATTATTGTGAAAAATCATGGTTGTGCCTGACAGTGCATACAAGAAACCGTTCGTAATATTAGTAATACTCGCCTCTCCCTTCGCCATCGTGATTTTGCACGAAAATCCTTTCTACTTGATTAGAATTTATGTAATTATTGAAGTGCCCTTCTTTCTAATATCAGTTCTCTAACCTAATCGATTCATACATGGGAGGTTTTTTTTTAAATCGCACTGTATCAATAATGACATTAAGAATAAAGCTATAATAGTGGGAAAATATACCTTTTATTGGAATTATTAGCTGGGGAATGCACGGGAAAATTTTTTGACCTCCATGGGCTATCAAATCGTGAATTCCTTGTTGAGCAAACAGCTTATATGGATTTTCAGTTTCACAAAGTCCCTCGAAAAACATTGGAAGGTAATAATGAAAATCCAATTTGCTGATGTCTGCCTAAAGTAACGAAATTATAGAACATTAGAAGAAAGTAAATTGTATACAGAATGTTGCACAAATAAAATTCATGAACCCACTATACTTAAACGTATATTTCAGAATATTTACTTTTCCGTTATATTCTATGCTATATACATGGCGAAAATAAATATATCTGTTTTACTTTTGTAAATTTCAATGCTTCAATGAGATAAGCTTACGTACCAAATTTGAATATGTTCCAAAAATATTGTAAAACATAATTCGTGAAGTAGTAAAAAATACAATAAGATTCTGATTTTCGGATTCATACCCCTATCAAACCATTAGAAACTATAAAAAAATATATTGCTACACTCATAGACCAAATTATTGAATAAAATAAAGACATTGATTTGTGTTCATCAGTTTTTCGGTAACGGCTCGATAGAGTCTAACAATTTTTTAAGACAACTGGCCTTATCAATAAACACGTGCCTCAACCTCTCCTAAAAAACAGAAATGTATGAAAATTCAATGATACGTGGAAACTCCACAAGTATATCAAGTTTTATGAAAATTACATGTACCTACTTGTATTTTTGTTACATAAGGTTTAATAGGAAACTCAAAACAGCGGATATCTTAACAAAGAGTGATACACAGAAATCAATATATTTAATCGACAATTTTGTCCACAAGTGTATTTTATGTCAAATTATTGTCAAAATTAAACAATATGTTTGTGTAAGCATGGTAGGGGCATAGCCTAAAGATTAGGCTATGGTAGTGGTATTACATGGGAAATTGTTTAGCAGATAAATTGTTGCCTATTACTCCACTCAGTTGTATGCTTCTTTAATAAGGCCGCTTCGGCTCTTGCCCTAGGGTGTAAATAGCAAAAGTGCTTGTTTAGTGACACTAACGAAACCTAAAAGAACTGGAATATGGTCGACGTTTCGAGGAACAAATCTGCCCCCGTTGTCAAGAACGGGAAATCTAAAAATGAAAATGGTTAGTAAATACAAAGAAAACAGTAAAAAGCTCGTGCACTTTATCAAGTTTTGAACTGATTTTGACAAGGTAGCATAAAATAGTAAAAACATAAAATAGTAAACACTAAACGAAGAGACTTATCACCGCAAACAGGAGCAGATTACAGCAATTAGAAAGTTCAAACTTGGGGCGACAGAAATTTGGTCCAGTTCTGTGCAGCAAAGACCCAAGCAGCCACGTTTACCAAGAGGGCCAATACGGCGGGCCCTGACATCATTATGGCAGGATCGACCATTCCTTCATCCTCGACTCGTCAATCGGACTACTGGGTGTCTCGGTCAACAGCAATATGTCCTGGCATGACCACGTTGCTAACATTGCAAAATCAGCCTCCCAGAAGCTTGGTGCGCTATTTCGCAGCAAAAAACTGTATACACCGCAGCAGTTGCTCTTGCTCTACAAAGCGCAAATAAGACCGTGCTTAGAATATTGCTCACACATCTGGGGTGCCGCACCAAAGCACATCCTAAAGCTACTGGATTCCATTCAGAAGATAGCTGTGCGTCTCATCGGCGACCCGGAGTTGATCCGGAATCTGGATAGTCTGAAACACCGCAGACATGTTGCCGAGATGTCCCTGTTTTACAGATACTTTCACGGTAGATGTTCCCAGGATTTGACCCGCCTCATCTCGACACTGGTAACGCCTGTCAGACAGTCACGACAGACGGCAAGAGCGCACCAGTTCGTCGTACAACTGGAAACACCTAGAACATCGCTTAACAAGAACTCCTTTGTCTAGCGCACTGCATCACTGTGGAACTCACTCCCAGGACATCTGTTTCCCCCAAATTACAACCTACAACTATTCAATAACCGTGTAAATCAACATCTTCGCACACACACCGTTCGTCGAGCGCCATAGGATCTCCCTTTAGACTCTTTAGTACACAAAAGTGAGACAATTTGCTGCCGCAAGTTGGACAGTGTGCAAAGAGGTTTTCGCATGAGTTTTTGTGGAGCGCGCCCATTTGAAATGTTGCAGTTTTTTTACGTTGTTGGGACAGTACCGAACACAAATGAAAATGAACGGAAGAAGCTTGCGCAAATATGACATATCCGTCTGCAACGTATTTTCCGCACAGTGTGTGAAATGTTTCAATTTCAAAACGATTTTCCATGTGCAAAACTTAATTTTCTAGGCTAATCGTAGAAAAAAACATTTAATGAATTATTTCTTACTAAAGGCATATTGATATTGAATTTTACTGTAATTTCTTGATATTAAGGTATCTCAATTTAACTCTACATTACAGCGCCAATATACCTTAACTTGTAGTTTTTGAGTATACAGGGTGCTACAAATTCGTTTCTTTGTATGGGTATCTCGAAAACCGTAAGAGATACGAGGTCGGTTAAATTGGGGCAAAGTTGCGCAATTTAAGGGTGATTGACATGCCGTCGAGAAATTTAGAAAATTCCGTCTACTTCCGGAGATATTTGTGAAAAATCGAAAATCATGCATTTTATTTTTATTTTTCCCTGCCTTTATTTGAAGAGATAAAGTAAAATAAATGTCACAGTCTTATTGCCACTTTTTCTCATCTACAAGCTGGCGGTATCAAATTTTAAATCCGACGTATCGCTTTCGGGCCCCCTTCATCAACTTTTTTAAATACAGACCTGGGTTTTTTTATCTAATTTTTAAAAAGCCTTTGGTCTCCCAAAACAAACGATGTATCACACTTGTCCGATAGTGGTAACAAATATTGTCATAAGTGAAATCGGGTCAGAAAAGATCGCCCCAATCTCTGTCTAACACATTATTTCTTACGGAAAAAAATCTAGATTTGTTGATTTATTGATAGGTGTGATACATCGTTGGTTTTAGGAGACCAAAGGCTTTTTAAAAATTAGATAAAAATTCCAGGTCCGTATTTAAAAAAATTAAGTTGATGAAGGGGGCCCGAAAGCGAAACGTCGGATTTAAAATTTGATACCGCCAGCTTGTAGATGAGAAAAAGTGGCAACAAGAATGTGACATTTATTTTACTTCATCTCTTCAAACAAAGGCAGGAAAAAATAAAAATAAAATAGATGCTTTTCGGTTTTTTACGGATATCTCCGGAAGTAGACGGAATTTTCTAAATTTCTCGACGGCATGTCAATCACCCTTAAATTGGGCAACTTTGCCCCAATTTAACCGACCTCGTTTTTTTTCGAGATACCCATACAAAGAAACGAATTTTTAGCACCCTGTATACACCAATTGCAGATTTAAATACATAAACATTTATATAATGTTTGTCTTTATTTAGAAGATTCTTCTAAACCTCTCTTAGATAAACTTTTAGAAAACACATAATGTATACCTTAAATCTAACAAAAATAATATTAGCTGATGGAAAGTTTTAAAAAATTCTCGTTATTTATTTATCTTCGAAGGTACTGTCGGATATAATTTAAACCCAAACTATACTTCTAAATTTAATATAGG
Organism: Pissodes strobi; assembly: GCA_016904865.1. Classification (NCBI taxonomy): domain Eukaryota; kingdom Metazoa; phylum Arthropoda; class Insecta; order Coleoptera; family Curculionidae; genus Pissodes; species Pissodes strobi. Next base: position 56,697 of record MU184582.1, on the reverse strand, counting down.
TAGATACTTAACTTCCATGAAACTTTTCCTCCTTTTGCTTCCAAGGCAATTGGCAAATTGCCCCTCTTATAATTCATGCGGAATTTTTTTGCTCCCTTAGGTACTACTTCTTTAAAGGCGTTACATTTTGGTGGAGGAGTTACACAGGTACCTAAAACGTCGGTTGCAAGAAATTATCAGTTTAATATGAATCATTAAATATTCTGTGCCCTCTAAAGGAACTGACTGTGTTAACTTATCAACAAAAGACTATACATATTGGACATGAAGAGACATCTGATTTCTTAGATCCTTCTGGTAGAAACCTAGCATCAAGGGTACCTATTTATCATATGATTTTATACATCTTTATAGCGTCAGTAAACATTAGCCACTGAATAGAATTGATAAAAATAATGTGAATAGAAGTAATGCACAATAAATTCCCTAAGGGGTATCAGACTAGCTCTAACTCCTTTTTTCGGGCTAATTAATCCGCTGCTTCATTGCCTTTGTACCCCATATGTTCTGGTGCCAGTCTACACCATTGATTTGTATAGGAGTGGATAAGCAATAGCCGCCTGTCGCACTATTCAAAAGTGGCAACCTATGGGCGAAAAAACAGGTTTCTGCGCATGACAAAATCGACGCAAAATGGAAAACCGTAAACAAAGAAGATACCATTTTGTCATGCGCACTAAAACACTTGCCGTCTCAGCAGGCGTCGATCAGGATCGAACTTGGCTTTTGTCTTTGACGTGTTTTCGTTTTGACGGCGCGGCGGCGTTTTGAGTTAATAATTCGAGTTTTTACTTTTTTTCTACTTTCTTTGGACTTAGTGTCTATAGTTGCTTAATTAGTTTTAGTTTAGTGGTTCACGTTTGTGGTTTGTGCGTACCCTATTTTGATTTTCGTTTAAATTGAACAATACGCACATAAACAATGGGCGCTGCTACGCTACCAAAATAGAATCCCGAAAGTGTATGGTTGTGTTTTGTAGTAGTAGAGGCAAAATACCAGGGATTTCCTATTTCAAGTAAGTCCAATTATTATAAGTATTACTTATTTATACCTTATTGTTTGTTTCACTATGCTAACTGGGGCCCATTTCACAATCGGCAAGACTCCTCTACCGAATATTTGATGAAATAAACACTTTCGAAGTCCGGGCCTGCCTATTTACCTTCACGGTGCAACAGCTAGCTCCTACTAATTTTCTAATGTGCAAGTCCAAATTGAAATCTCTTTGTTTACATTTCGCGGTCGTAAATTTGCCATGTTTGGTATATCTATTGCTTATCCACTCCTATACAAATCAATAGTCTACACTCGTTGCTGGATGCGTACACGGTGTTTTAAGTTTATTTTAAATTTGTTTACGATCCGGCGTATGGGGTGAGATTTCAAAAATAGCGGTTTATTTTTGGTGGATTTCTGAGTAAAGAGTCTAGTCGAAGTATCTATTTGTTCAGTAGTTGATTGTGAAAGACGAATGGCAGACAAATCTCTTTAGGAGCCCAAAATGGTAGGTATGTATTAGTTTAGTGAGTACAATAGGGATACCAGCACATTTAGGTTACAAAGGCAATGAAGAGGCTGACTTATTACCCAAAGGGGCCAGAATGATTCTGAATGGGCCGGAACTTTTGTGCGGTGTAGCAAAACCTATACAAAAAGCTAGCATCAAATTATGGATGAAAACGCAATTTCAAGAATGGTGGAACAGTTTGCCAGGTATGAGACAGGCTAACGAGTTTATCAAAAACGATCGCCAAAATTCACAGACTATATACTAAGACAGAAAAGAAGTACAACTAGAATAATTGTCGGACTTCTAACAGCGCTCTGTATAAGCGTATGAGTACGATCGGACTGGCAGAAGAACCGCTGTGCAGGTTTTGTCAAGAAGAGGAGGAAGCATCAGCACTCAAGACTTTCGTTAAAACAAGTTTAAAATTTGGTTTTACTGCAAGTTTAAGCCAAGTAGTAATATAAAAAGCAATGTTTTACATGTATGCGTAAACTGAAACTGAGGAGCTCGTCGAGCTATAACTTGTGACACCTTATTTACAATTTAACAGGCTGTTCACTGACACCTACAAAATATCCAACTACCATTTCAGTACTTCCAGTTGCCTAAAACCGAAGTACCAATAAAGTCTATATATAGACTATACAACAAACTTACGGATTAATAGTATCCATGTATAAGATCTAAAATCAACTGAACCAACTGCTTGGAAATATTAAATCTATTTAGAAAATCTATCTACCCAGGAATCCTTATGGGCCGTTCTGTTTCTTATTACTGTCGCTCGTCTTTAGGCAGCAATAATATTCATTACATCGTCATCGTCGCTAAAGAAGATCTCCAAGAAAAAATTCAATGTCCTCAATATTGTGTTTATTATTTTGTTTTATTAGTTTTTGAAAACAAACCAGAAAAAACAGCTTATATTTGGATTATAAACTAAGGATTGAAGTTAAACGTAAGTTGTTAAATTCGCATTTTCTGCTTTCCAAAGATTAAACTTAAGTTTGAGGCTTAAACGCCACTTGTAAAAGTGGCCCTAAGGTTCCTTACACTGGAAGAAGAGTAGCCAAGAGCTTCCAGATCTACGGATGATGTGAAAACTCATCTATGGCCTCTCATGGAGAAGACGGGGTTAGATAAAGAACTCTAAATGGCTTTTTGAGAGCAGACACGATATATCTGAAAAAGTCGCAGTGATATAATAGGCCCCTAAACTATCTATTCTTATCTAGCGTCAGTAAACATTAGCAATTTGGAGCACTGAATAGAATTAATAAAAATAATGTAAATAGAAGTGAACAATAAGTTCTAATTTCTTCAGAAATTAAATTTCCTCTCCTAACTCTAGGGTAAACCATTAGTGTGTACCAACCCGTTTATGGAAAGTACGGAACGTAAAGGTGCACGTATCAAAAATATTTTTGATTATACAGGGTGTGTCAATTTACGTAAGTTTTTTTTATGGAAGCCCCTGCATATTATAAGAATATTTAAACGAGTACCCATATACTGGAGATTCGATTTAAAGAAGCAGGGGTTTAGTTCACCACGCAAAAATAGTGCATCCTGTATTTTCAGAAACATTTTTGTATATGGAGGTGCGTTCCCTACGACGTTTGCATAAACGGTTCTTCATTAGCTTCAACCATTAATGAGATATCTTCCGTTCACGCAATAATGGTTCATCCTGTATATTAGAAAATGACAGGTGGCAATTCTAATTTCTTTTTCCAGATGAATCTGATCATAACGAGATTAACCCGAAAGTTTCGAATAAATGGAATAAGGATTGTGGCTCTCGCTCACACGTTTATCTTGGATCGATAATTTATTTAATACGTTAAACGTATACCACAGTCCAAAATGACTTCGTCTATACCCTGATTTTGGTCCAATTTGATTCTACTAGATGTAAAATAATAGTAATCTTGGATAACCATCAGAATACTTCTTATACGCCAATTGTTGTCTGCTCGCATATATTTTTGATAACATGTGCCATTTAGAACGAACCTTATCAAAATATGACTTCTTATTATTAGAACTTGCTAATTCACAATAATGTATGTTTCATTTTCCATTAAATAAAAGGAAAACATATTTTTTCATAGGACCATTAGTCGAACAAGGGTCAGAACCACAAAATTAGACTAACCGGGCCTAATTGCACCGATTCATAATTTGGTGCGTAAAGGCATAGATCAGTCGTTGACTTATAAATTAAAACAAAATTTCAAATAATAGCCCAGAGGGAAGAATCGTATGATTATTCGAAAACCTACCTTTTTGGAACGCCTGAATCGTAAACGCCGGAACTATTCTACAAGTTTTGTCTGTTTTCTTTGCATTTGGTAACGGTTTTTTTAATGTACTCCGGAACTCTTTGCCGCTTACCATCTCTCGATATTCCGTGATTTGATAACCAATCACTTCATGACAACGATGACAACAAGTGAAATTGATGCTAGATGAACTTTCAGGAAAAAAAGAATGTTGGTAGTTGCCCCAGGCAACGTTTGTTTGGTCAAATTTCGTGCTAGTTTCCAGGTGCAAACTAGGTGAAAGTCTGGAAAGTGTGTTTGAGCTATTTTTAACCGGATTCTTATTATTCATTGATTTTTTGCTCCTCCTATATTGGCTGCGTATATTAAAATAGGAAGTTTTATATCGTAAATATAGAAATGTACCTACATTATATTATATGAAAATATTTAATTTAATTTATTACTCATTTTCTATCAGTAAGTAGGTAATATATAAGATCGAAAATTGAAAACTAAGATCCGAAAGGGCCTACTAAGTATTTTATTTCACTTTCCCGCATTTGAACTGAATATCTTTGCATAATGTCTGATAGGTATGTAAGTGAAAAAAAGGTCATTCCCACAGGGAATTTTTGAAAGTATCTTGATTACACATTTAACATTAATTAAATTTATTTATGCTCTAGGTATTAATAATTTTTCAAAATAGTAGGTAATAATTCTGCATCACCAAAAACCAATATCTTGTTTTTTTTGCATTCTAAACCTTTGTGGCCTTTCAATAAATACCGAATAATACTGAAAACAAGAAATCTATTTTTCAAAGGTTGGTTCTTGTACTAGCACTGTGTCACAATTTTGATTGGAAGTAAATGAAATCAAATGAATTTGTTTGCTCATGGCCACAAATGGTTTACTGATTAATCTCATCCAACATAATATAATAATAATAATAAATTTTTACTATTTCCAAGTGGCAAATTTACAAACATTATTCCGGTAAGACTATACACTCTATAGGAAATAAAAGGCCATATTGGCAGCATCCCACTATAAAGAAGGTCTTGTTGGGACCTATTACAATTTTAAGAGACAACCTCAATAGCTATGATTAAAATAGCAAAGTAATTATCAATTTTTCCCTAGTAGAAATAAAGGGAGAATACATCATCCCATTTTGGAGAAAACAGAAGAAGAGAGACGGAAAGACTCAAAAATCATTGAGCAACATGATTTCCAAATTGCATATTTTAAATATATCCTTAATATTTTTTATGATTTAATTTTCAGTTTTATTATATAAGAACGATTTCTTGATCGTTACGTTAAGTTTTTCTTAAGAATATTTAAATTGTGTATATCTGTATGCTATGGGAGCTTTTATGTAAGTACGGTGGGATTTTGAGATTGATTACTTTATATAAAAAAACATATTGAATGGAAAATTCGTCGGTCGAACATATTCATCCAGTCCAGATCGTTTAGTATATAAGATACTCTATGTTTTAGTATATAAGATACTCTATGTTTTATACCACAATTAAATGAATCGAATACAATAATTTTCTGAATCCTCCGAGAGGCAGTAGAATCGACCATAAACATGATCACAAAAATTAAAATGAGAGTGTCAGTGAGTCACATAAGATTTTTTCTTTGTTTCTTGGCTGAGATAAAAGCTATGAGGATACAACATTTTTAATGCCGAATAAGCCCTTCGCAGACTTACATGATCTTAAAATTTAAGATTAGTTTCTGCTGAGACCCAAATTTTTTTGGATATGATTTAAAATTAATAATATCTTCTCCCATATTCAAATTAATATTTTGCTGCAGATTATGACGCCAATTTTGACTGCAGAACGCTAGAGATTTAATCGGATTAATCTTAATAAGTAAGTGATCATTAGAAATCTTCAATAAGCTATCCAAATCCTGATTCAGATTATTATTGGCAGGGTCTACCTCTTTAGGATTAAAGGAAAGGTAGATTTATGTATCGTCAATTTTAGAAAGTTAGATGGTGTATCTAACGTATATAAAAGTCTACCCAATATACTTCATAGTGGTACTCCGGCAGTGACACTATGCAAATCTGATCTTTGTATATCCTGGACTATTTTTTGAGTGCTGCCCGACAAAAAGGACACCACAAGCGATGACGCCCCGCCCCCAAAGCCTATATAATTTAGGATAGTAATACGTGTTTCATGGTGAAGCATATCAAAATTATCAAAAGCTTTAATATAGTCAAGTAGAATCAATATTGTGGTCTCATTATTGTCCAGCACTGTCAAAATATCATCCGGAACATCGGACAAGGAAGTCGAGCCCTAAAACCAGATTCCTGACAATAATATTATGACGAAAAACATATTCATTAATTTAAATTTCCATTGCCTTCTCAAGAATTTTTGAGTGTTGGTAAAATAGATATTGACATTAAATGTGCAAGCTCACAAGGATTACTACCTATTTTGGGTAAAGGTAAAACAACATTTAAATAGACCGGGGGATAGTGACAGATTTTGGGACACGATTTTACTCAGTATGCCTTTCAGAGGACAATATTATCCTTATAGCTTCATGATAATAATGCATGAATCAAAGAGTTGTCCTGGGTTCTTCATATTAAAAAATGATTCATCATTTGTTCGAAAACCATGTGTTTTGGTACGATTTTAATCAGGCTGCCATGTGCTCTGTAATGAAATTCAAAATAAAAATTCCTCGTAAAACCATTGGCATACCGTTAAGGTGGGCCCGAAGGGCTGATATGGCCATGTAAACTTGTATTTGAATAAGGAAATTTTCCACGTTTTTAAACAGGCTGCCACTGACAAGTATACAAGTTCTTGTTCTAAAACTGATTAAAAAAAGATGGCATACCCAATGCGTATGCCCAAGTACTGTTTACATTGCAAAAATTTTGTACAGCTATGGAATAACATTCTGTGATTTTAGTCAGTATGCCATTCTATTTTCATACAGTTAATGGTATCGTATGATGTACATTATATTGGCATATCGTTTGAGAGGGTAGAAATTATAGGCATACGCAAAAAACATTGCAAAATAGAAAAAACAAATTCCGTGTTTTTAAGCAGTATGCCGTTTTGATTTTATTATAATCATGGTATATGTAGATGGAATAGCAAATGGCATACCGATCGATAAGGCCCAAGTTTGTCGAAAATATTTTTTTAAAAATGCAAATAGGTATAGAAAAAACCGGTGTAAGAAAAACGTAACATTTTTTATGTTTTTAAGCAGTATGCCTTTCTGTTATTCTTATAATCATGGTATATGTAGGTGGAATAACAAATGACACACCGATTGATGAGGTCTAAAGTTTATAAACATAGAGAATAAAAAAATAATTTATGAAAATATAGTTAATTGGAAATCAATCATATAAATCATAATTATGGAGTAATTTTTTTTCCATCACTCCACAATATCTATTTCGAAGTTTGGTTCTTCGTCGCTATCATTCTCCTCTTTTTGTGTGTCACTATCCACGTCGATGTCGATTTTATCGTCTTCCTCATCATTGAGGCCATCATCATCGTCTTCATTATCATCATCCATTTCATGATCTGTAAATAATCATAGGTGTTTCACATTTTAATGAGGACCTTATATAATCTGTTTAAATGATGTATGACGGTTGTCATTTCTTTTTGTATTACCTTCTGTAGCGTTCGGTTCAATGAAGACTTCATGAACGAATTGCGGAACCTCGTCGCCTTCAAATCAACGGAGGGTTTGAAGGTATTATTCGGCTCTATCATCCAGCCAAATTCCGTCGGATTTAAGGTGCTTGGATTGGACAAGTACGCACTGTTCCACAGATTACTAGTATAATTATGTCGTACGTAATATGTGTTGTTGGAGTTTTCTATTGCATGGTGGTAGATCATTAATAGAGAAATAGCTTTGTTTTATGGCAAAATTTCTACATGACAGGAAAAATAATAAAGAAACTTTTCATCAAAATACATATAACTTACATATTTTAATCACTCAACTTCAGTTGTTGGAATAGCATTTAGTAGTAGCCTCATTTTAAGCTTATATGATCGATCAAAACAATCTTCATCAGCAAAATGTTGTGAACATAAAAGAGTACTGCTTTTTGGAAATCCATTATGTTTTTCTATTTTGATTTTTAGGAGAGTTGAAACAAAGATAGACTACCTTAGTCATATGAAATTGAAATGATAGTGATTTTTACACTTTTTCACACAATAATAACATATTTTCTTAGAAGAAAGTAAAAGAAAAGATATCTAGACATAATATTGAACAAGTTAAATGTGTATATGTACCAAATATGTAACTAAAATATCAATAATTACCAGAGAAAGAAGATAAAAATATATAAATGATTAACGCTCTATATTTATATCTTAAAAACACCTAGCAGTGATGAAAGGTGCTCATTGCTCGTTCCTGTCCATTTTATATTCAAAGCTTGTGCTTATGCTATAATAATATATAGCAGTTAAATACTCAGATACTTGATTGAGGTTCATTAGACCTATATATTTCTATTCCAAAGCTTTGAAAGTGCTATAACACCTCGGGTGGTAACCAAAGGTGGCACTCACTTACACTGGAGTTTTACACTCACTGTACTTCAGTTTATGCTTTATTCTTAGCTGCAAAGTTTCCGCGCACTTCGATAAAGTACTGTATGTAAACAGTTTTATGGCAGGATTTGATTTCTCACGCACGAAACACAGTTTCTCATGCTCCATATTTGAGAAACGTGTAAGTACGCTAAAAATGAGAGCAAACCTTTCCCTAATTGACGCATTGTTCAAATCGCGGTGCTGTCAATGGCAACACAGCCTACTGCCTCCTACTCGACGAGCTCTGATAGTGCATCATACCATGTTCTTGCGGTGTGGGCGATTCTGTTCGATTCCCGTCAGAAACAATTTTTTTTTAATTTTTTTAATATGATAAACCCGCACAACTTGTATGCCGGTTTTATTTTAACAAAGTAAATTACTAACTCTAATTATAAACCAAGAGGCATACTGATTAAAAACACGAAATTTTTTTTCCTAATTTTTTTTAAATTTTTTATATGAAAAACGCGCCCAACTTGTATGCCGTTTCGTATTTCACCTAAATATACCATGATTATAATAGAAAACAAAAAGGCATACTGCTTAAAAACACGGATTTTCTTTTCCTATTTTGCAACTTCATTTTATTTTTTTAATATGACGAACACGCACAACTCGTATGCCATATTACATATCAACATTTTAGGATACAAACTTAATATTACAACAAATTTTGCACTGAATAAAATCACAGAATGTTATTCCATAGCTGTACAAAATTTTTGCAATGTAAACAGTACTTGGGCATACGCAATCGGTATGCCATCTTTCCTTAAGCAGTTTTATAACAAGAACTTGTATACTTATCAGTGGCAGCCTGTTTAAAAACGCCGAAAATATCCATATTCAAATACAAGTTCACGTGGCCATACCAGCCCTTCGGACCCACCTAAACGGTATGCCAATGGGTTTCCGAGGAATTTATATTTTGAATTTTATTACAAAGCACATGGCAGTCCGATTAAAATCGTACCAAAACACATAGTTTTCGAACAAATGAAGAATCATTTTTTAATATGAAGAACCCAGGACGACTCTTTGATTCACGCATTATTATCGTGAAGATATACGGATCATATTGTCCTCTGAAAGGCATACTGAGTAAAATCGTGTCCCAAAATCTGTCACTATCCCCCGGTCTAAAAGGAAAATACGAGTAGCTTAAACAACAATTAATAATATGAGTAATGACAGTAATAATAAACGGTCAGTATAATAAAATCAATGTCACATTAAAGCAGAAGGCAGTTTTTCCCGAGGTTTCCTGCGCCGAAGCATCCGGAAGTGTATTCCAAAGTAACGATTAGCCAATCCAACTATAGAAAAGCGTGACAAAAAAGACATGGCCTGATGGTGCATTAGTGTCAAAATATTTTGCAAAAAACAAGGATGCGACCGCAGTCAGTGGAGATTGTGGATCCTGCAGTGTAGATGGTCATCATGATACAGTTTTTTTGTGAAAAGGAGGATTCCATGAGCCATAATAGATCCTCACCCATGGATACTACATCCAGTACACAGCGAATGTACAATCAGAACATCCGCAGTTTGTAAAATAAACTGGATGATTTGGAACATATCATAATGGAGCAAAAGTATGAACTAGTTTGTTTGTGTGAACACTGGCTCACTAAAGAAATCATACAACATTTCAACCTAGATGAATACAATATAGCAAATGACTTCCGTAGAAGATGCGTATATGGGGGGTGTAATTTGCTATACCAAGGAAGAATATGCTATAAGGAAGATACAGAAGATATATAAACTTGCCGAGGATGAAATTTTCAGCAATTTATATCCAACAAGCACTCCAATACGCCAAAGAAAACTTTGTAAATTTCCAAACTCATCAATCTACGAGAAACAAAAATCAACTAATAATCCCTCAACATAGATTGTCTTTCGCCCATAAAAATTTTTAAATTACGTCAATAAACTTTTTAATTGTCTTCCGGAAGAAATAAAAGCCTTACCATCTAAAAAATTAAAAATTACAATTAAAAAAATACTTCACCATATAAGCCCATATGAGACCCGAGAGTTCTTGGAGTTTGATTGTTGACGAGCACTCTTTAGCCCAGCTTAGTGGGATCGGAAGACTTGATTATGTGTTAAGTTTCAGTTTTGGTTTTTAATTCTTTATTTGTTAGGATCCTTTATTGTCAGTGTTAATTTATGTGGTTCTACTGTTAGATAAGTGTCCTACATGTTTTTTGCATATTTTTGTATTTTATTTTTTTAATGACAATGTGTGATAGCCGAGGGTAGCACCTGATTTAGTTTAACTTTCTTTTAACAATTTGTTTTTAAAAATTATTTTTCATTGTTTCAAAAACAAATTAGGTTTGAGCTAGATCACCAATAAATAAAATAAATTAAGTTTCGAATTAGATCGCCAAGAGAGAACATTCAAATAAAATAATTATTTTATTAAACAAAATTTAAATTGAAATTCAACTTTCAAGAAATAATGCACGAATCGCGTCTCAAGTTAAAACATTTTGCATAAGAAAAATGTACAACAAAAGCACCTATCATAAGCCTTATTAAAATAAAATAACTTATTATTGGAACATATTCCAAATAAACGGCATGGTGTTTAACTTCACAAGATTCGAAATCCGCCTTAAATCGCGATTGACTTATACTGTTGGGTATTTTCGATTGCATTATAACGCGAAACTAGATGAACTAAATAGAAAGAATATCACCCACTGTCGAACGTTCACACGAAGGTTCCCCCAAACTTTGTTCTAAGAAGAAAACCATTGTTCCGTTTCTAATAAGAAGATTCCCAGAACAAAGCCAATTGAAACGAAATGCGAAAATCGTGTTCTCCAATTTTAATTATGTACCTTAATTTGGTCTAGATCGGAATTTAAAACGCATGTATGAACTGATTTTAATAGGGTACTTAAGTTTTGAATTTAAAAAGCATGTACCTAAATTTTAATAGGGTAATTAAATTGGAATTTAAAACGAATGTACCTAATTTTAATACGATAATTCAAAATTAAAATTTGGAAAACTCGGCGGGATTGGAATTTACAAAACATGTTAAAACGCTAACATTTTCGGCAAAATTTTAAGTGCTCTTAGTAATAACATTTAATAGCTGCAGGTGCAGAATCCAGATTTTTTTAGGAGAAAACAAGTCGAAAAAGTTGGTATAGAAGCGAAAAATTCTCTGGGAAAAAGTTAGTCTGAAAACAATCTTCACGCGTTGTAGCACGTCATTCTGTCCGAATGGGACTCGGGAAATTTCTAGTATAAATTTATTTGTTAAGTATGTGACTGTCCAAATGGTTACAGTATTGACCAAACCGTAAATAGTGCCTCGAAGTACTAGAGACTCGTGGAAGTTAAATAAGTAATTAAGTAAATTCATTTCGTAGGCTCGAAAAGTAATGTAAAGAAACGTTGTTTGAAATTCGTCACTCGTCGAGAGAGTAGGTGGCCTAAAAGCTATTAAGGCTAGGATAGCAGGTTTCGGATTAACATTGAGACCTAGACAGAAAGTTTAGTTTTAAGTCATAATGCTTAGGGTGCCTGTATATTTAAAAACGTTTATTGTTGTATGTCTTCGTGAATTTCATGAGTATCCCATTAAAACATTTCGGTGCTAGCGTCACTCTGTATTTTATTTATTAGGGAATGTAGGATTTGTTTTTACCATAATCTTTGATTGAATCTAAGCTCCATGGAAAGTTTGATACAAAGTAAATCACTGCGGTTAAGTATTAATGCTAATGAATTTTATTTTTATTATGCCATAACTGATTGACTGACTAGCCTCTAATTATCATATTCTCAGATAGAATTTTTGCTCCAGGGAAAGTTTGATACAAAGTAAAATCCAGCGGGTCAAGTGTTACGCTAATGAAATTTTCTTTTTATTGTGCCACAACTAACTGTCTGGCGAACTTTAAATACCTAGGTCATATCAGAAATTATCTGAACAAATTTGAGCCAATCAATGATTAAAATATGACAATGCTCCCTTAAATTCGCAATCTCAATTATTATTTTAAACGGAAAGTAATTTGGCCTAATCTCATTTAATTATAGCTAAGGGTAGATTTGAGTACTGGAAAGTGGAATGAAGTTACTGACTACTAGGTAGAGAAATAGGGGTTGTTGCCCATGTTGTTTAGGTAAATTATTTTCAACAAAATAGGGCATCAACACACTGGTACTGCGAACCTGGTTTCACAAAATGAACAGAAGTTTAAGAAAATGCCGAAAATGCAGTAAGTACGTAAAAGGGTGAAATCGGCGTTCATTACAGATGCTTAAACTAGGTTATATAATTGTGTCTCCACTCTATTGTACAATTGTTGTTGTATTTTGCAAATGAATAAAAAAACAGTTATCAGGTCCGTAAGCATTCGATTCCAAATGAAATATAATTTGATAAATTAAATTGTCAGCGACCGGTTGGAAGGAGAATCGTTCAGCCAAATGAAAACTATTGTTCCTAGAAAAATGGAGTACGTTTTGATTTATAGTTGGGTTATTCGAAGTGTTAGTAAAAAAATTATAAGTGCATTTTCATGTTTTAGATTATTTGGGTTAGCTTAAATGTTTTAATTCGATCCATTTTTCTCTATAATTACAATTTTGAAATTTATTATTTGAATAAACTTTTTTTCGGTCCTTATTGCTAAAAAGATGTAATTTCTAAGTTGTTTGAAAAATTCCATTCTTCTTGGTTTTTAGAGCGACAATAACGATTTAGTGCTTGATTTCTAAGTTTTTCATCAATATTATGGTATCAGTTATCTAGGGACAATACGGTCTCGCTCCACCGGTGGTGTGCTGATCAATTGGTGCGTGCAGATTAACAAGGCTTATTAAACTATTTGTAAGATATTCCACTTTCTCATCGATATTGGGTAATTCATAAATAATATTTATGGAAATACCTCCCAGATTAGTCTGAACATATATAAAATAAGCCCAACAACAATTGGTTTTCCCAGGCACGCCAAGGAACCCTGGCCTGCAGAATTGCAAATTAATGATACAGAATTCACTCTGAAGATCGACATTGTCAACAACAAAAGAGGATTTTTTCAGGGCGATTGTTTGTGTCCGCTGTGGTTTTGTCTTGCACTGAGCCCTCTAACATGTTGAACTCCACCAAATATGGATTTAGTATGAAAATAAATGAGGAGACGACACATAAACTGAATCACTTACTATATATGGATAATCTAAAGCTAATGGGAACCGCGAAGAAACCGCTGGATTACATGCTACAGATTGTTAAACCATTGACATAGCGCGTGGAAAGCTGCAAAGCAGGAGGGTTAAGTATAGCGAGTAAACAGTTTTTAAAGTTTCAAAGTTTAAGAAATTTCTAACTATTCTCAATAAATAAGTTTAATTCTGATGAAACATACTCAATCTCCTTATTCCAATTTCAGTTTTCATCGACCAAACCGCCCAAAAATTGTGACTTGTTTTTTATTTATTTATTATTTATCGAATTCAATGTTTAGTGTATCTGATTGATCATTTTTATTGTCACATGCTACCATAGCTCTTTGCATTCTATTTTATAGATCAGATCTGATCCAGTATATCGCTCTACCTCTAACACCATACTTTTCCAATTTATTTAACAATATGTGTCATAGTTCAAACAATGATATGCTTTCGAAAGATCGAGAAAAGTTTCCAGAACTATATTTATCAGTGCTGTTAAAGCTCGCTCAACAAATTTAAATATTGCTGTTTCTATCGAACTACCCTTTACATGCCCATGTTGAAACTTGTTTAAAATATTATGGAAATTTAAAAAATGTATCAATATAGTACACATTACCTATTCAAAAACTTTTTAAAAAGACGGTATAGTTAGCTTATGGACCTTTATAAGTAAATTTTCACACAGAGAGGGATCCCCTTCTTAAGCAAGGCACGCAGAGCGGAACCTCCCCTTAATAAGGGCATTTTCAGCAAGTCCAGAAAAATACTGTAGTTAACTGGGTCCTTTAACATATGAGTTAATGGCTTATAAAGTTTAAAATCGCAATACTTGATTAAAGATGTGGGAATCTTATCATATCCTGACATTAAGGTTTTTATGATATCAGAAATGTACTTAGGGGTAAATAGTTCTAAGTATATAGAATTCACTACTTCTGGAATAGTTGGAGTAAATTCAGGATATTATGAGCTGCTGTTACTTTGATTTTTGCAATCACTACTTGTTGAAAGATTGTCCCTAGTTGTTTACAATTTGCCATACAAATATTATGAATACAGCTACCTTCCTGACGGACGATACTATAGTGTCATTCAGCGACAAGAGCATTAACGTTTCATTATTATGCAACTTAATGATAATATTAAAATCTCCTGCCAGAAAAGCAGGTACATTTAATTCCAACTCACCAAACAGCAATTCAAATTTCTCCACAAATTCAGACACTTGAGTCAATAGGACGATGTGAACACAAAATTAACACTTTCAAATTATTTGCTAAAGCCTCAACTGATATAAACTTCATTAAAAAAGGCATTGCCACATTGACCAAATATAATCTTGGGTTGTTGGTTAGATTTAACATATTGTTTCTGCACCATATCGCAACCCCTCCATGACTTCCTTTTCTTCTACGTAGCACGCAAACTTCAAAAATATGTACCTTGCCATTTGTTCTTCGCTCTTCCAATACTCCGATAAAATTAAGTTATTATAGTTTTCAAGCTCCTTTTTGAATTTCTATCGGCAATTGCATTAAATTCTTGTCTTGGCCCCAATTAACCACTCACTTCCCTTTATAAATAGATCACATGCTCTCTCATAGTGAAGAAAATGTTTTTAAAGCTGAAGCGCTTGATGCCTATATTTTGGGGCCAAAAGCTTCGTTCGCACATTACATCTTTGTGACATAATGGGGCCGCGACCACAAATCGTTTTAAACTTCTCTACTCCGAATTGTATTTACATTCACCTGTGAAGAACTAAGCTGTTCTTTATTTTTTAGAAATTCAAGGATCATGTTCGCTGTCACATGCCTCTTAATGCGATATAATATATGTTACATCATCCCTAGAATACAGTGAAGCAGAAGCAACCTCAGGAGTAGCAATGTGCGGTTCCCGGCAATTTAGGTCGAGGGCAATATTGCCGGGAACACTGCCGGCAATATTTCCTAAAAGCGACAACTTAGGGCAACTTAACCTGTGAAGCTCAAATTCACTTAAATAGTATGCTTGGTTAAAACATTTTTTTTTTATACAATGGTTAAAGGCCGGGGCAAAAAAAAATATTGAAGTATTGAACAATTTATTATACCGACATGAAAAACAAATTAAGAAAAGATAGCATAGAAAAAAGAACAGTTATTCTTATGTAGCTTATGGATTTTGAAGCTTGTAAGTCTTGGAACTCGATATACTAGTCTGCTTCCGATCCTGACTCCGATGTGTAGGAGCACTGGAGCATGATGATCGAGATGTAGTAGAAGAATAGTTATCGGTGTCGGCATGGGCGTAGACAGGGAGGGGCCAGGGGGGGCCGTGGCCCCCCCTGGGAATTTAAACGACTCGTGACTTTTGTGTAAAAATTGGGCGTGGCCCCCAAAATTTGCCACTACTGCGGCCTTGTATACGGTTCGCCCCCCCCCCCCCCCTGAGAAAAAATCTTGTCTACGCCCATGGGTGTCGGTGTCACTGTCAACTGCTTGACTTACATCAATGGCTTCTACGTATACCTGTGCTTCTACGGTTTTAGACGAAGATGGAGTTGCTGTATTTTTCACTGACGTTGATTCAATGTTACTAGTTGTGTTTTTGTGCAATGGTAGTGGAAGTGGGTGTTTTCGATCTGTGCATAAGTTTCCAATTATGGCTCTGTTACTATTAAATTTATGTCGTCTCTTATTATGAATAAGTAAGAACGTGGAAAAGGAGCTTTCCATAGAGGCAGATGTTGAAAGCACACTTAAAATTCTTATTGCAAGTTTTCCTAACTCTGACTTGATAAAAGGTTTTCGACCATAACAAAGCACTTATCTCTGCATTTTGAACAGCTTTCCAAACAAAAACTTTTCCCCAAATTCCCTCTCGAGATCTATACATAGCAAGTTCTACCATAACGTTTTGATCATCAATGTTGTTTATATGTTGTCCTATTTGACATATCGCTTCGCAACTATCAATTTGTTCTTGTGCTGACATTATTAATCCTTGACTTCTGGGATCCAACATGCAATAAGCTGCCAAATGAATAGGCTTCAAAGCATGTAGTTTTTCCTATCTTCGAATTTTTGCTTAATTATCTCTGCTTCTGTACCTATGCCAAAGAAAGAAACTGTTCCAAGTTTTTTTTCTATTTCTAAAAACACCGACCAAACTACGTGAATGCTGTTGTAGTCACCTTCCAAATACGTAATCCAATGCACAACTGGTTGCAAATGATTGCGAAAGTTTTCTAGATTTGACCAAAACTGGTCATCGAGTAAAGAATAGCTACCCATAGACCAGCATTCTTTCCTGCGGGAATGTAGAATCTCGCCGGAAAGAACGCCAGTTAATGAGTAATAAGATGATAGATCCACATACCATCTTTCTTGTCACGCTATATCGACGTTCAAGCCCGACAAGATTGATACCCATACACCAGCGTTCTTTCCCATGGGAGTGTCGAATCTCGCGGGAAAAAACGCCAGTTAATGAGTAATAATTAAGAGGAACAGTGTCCTCCCAGATAATTAATTTGTCCACTATCCAACACTCTTTCCTTTCACAGGCGCTTTGGGTATAAATAACTGGAGAATATGATTTTTACGTTAGTGGCCTCTAAGCAGATTATTTTCCCCGCAAAATATGAGACGACTGAACGAGGGGAAAAATTGAGAGGAAAGATTACACGAAAATTATTTGTGTTAGGGGGCGATCAAAGTTTTATTATTCCTTTAATATTTTGAAAGGAAAGAACGCTAGAAGAATGAATGCCGGTAATGAACGCTGGTTTATGGGTAGCATTTGTCTATGTTTTTTAAGCAAAGTTTTTATGGCATCTTCGTTAATTGCCATTGTTAGCAATATACTTTTCGTAACCACTAAACTATTTAGACACTTCAGATAACTTCCCCAGCGGGTTTTCACTTGCAAATGCAATGAGGATTGTATACCTCTTCGGTGTTTAGTTGTTTAAATTCAGCTGCTAGCAATTGGGATTTTTTTATGATTTTCACACAGCCGTTAAAAAAATTGTTAGCAATTTCACATTTAAGGATGTCATTAATTATCAAGTGGAGAGTGTGAGCCATACCTATCCATATTATGTGAGGGTACTTTTCATTGAGAAGTCTTCCAGATTTTACCATATTTGCGGCATTGTCCGCAATAACTACTAGACATTTTTCAGGTCCTAGTTCTTCTATAATCTTAAATATTTCGAAAAGTAAATATTCAGAGGTATGCCTGTTCCTTTTAGTTTCAACAAAGGAATAAAAATATGGACTGGGTGTATACACAACGAAATTTAAGATTCCCACATTTCTAATGTTAGGCCAACCATCCAATGCTAAATTCAGATTAACCGAAGATTTTATGTTTTCCTCGACTTGCTGTTTAACTAACGACAATTCTTTCTCCAAAAGAGTTGTGGACAAAACCTTTCTGGTTGACAACTTGCATGCAGGTCGTAATTTGACAAAGGTACACGGTACACCTGTTGCATAGACTGTCCGTGCCAATAGTGTGTTTCTGCCTGAAAAAAAAAGAGTGCTACAGCAGAGATTATTTAATTATTATTATTATAAATCTGGGCATGTCAAAATTCATGAATTGTATCTTAAATAAACCCCAAACTCTTAAACACCAAATCGGACTAACAGTAAAAAAAGTAAGTAGGACACATAACCTCACAAAATCTGCCTGAAACAAACATCCTGATTCCTGAGTTATGTTAAAATTGTCTAAAAATTATGATCGTTTTATCTTAAATAAACACCAAATAACGAGTTTCATTTAAATCGAAATAATAGTAAAAAGTTATAGAAAATAACCTCACAATGTATGTCTATGTCAAGATTATGGCAAAATGTATAAATTGATAAAATTGTTGATTGAGGGAGGAGGCTTTAAGGCAACCAAAGAAGAGTGTTTTTGTGGCAAAATATCCGACTTCGCACCTATCCAAAAATAATACCAAAATGCCAATAACATGAGCATCATGCAATCTGTATATTTATAGATATAACCGTATAAATACCTGTTCTTTAATATCCACAGTGTCAAAAAATTTGAAACAGACATCGGCCTCGTCCTCGACGGCGTCGTGGATGAGGTAATAGTGTCAATGAAGCGGCGGAACTGTTGCCTTTCTCTACAACGTCATCCATATCAAGATCGACAATCTCTGGCTCTGGTTCTTGTTCTGAAGATTCAACGTTAACATTTGCGCAAGAACTAGAATACAATTTGGCTTTGGCCACATCCACGCACATGATCTACCTGAAGTTGAGCTTGATTTCTCAGACAGTTTTTTTTTTCAGCAGAACAGAGCACTTCGTACATTTGTTAATATATCGTGAAAAGTTGGTGGCATTTTTGTTCGTATAAATCTTGCAACAATATTTACACTCGTACACAGTCTTGTTGTTGCAAGTTTTTGCTAAAAAAACTTCCAAACATCGCTCTTTGGCTTCATTATTAATTTTTGTTATAACCTATCTTGAAAAATTCACCACACTTTACTCCTTCAACGACGTGCCAAACAAATAATTGATTTAAGCGAATCGACTTCGAGTTCGACTGATTTGTTACTGCGACGACGCGGCGCGGCGTACCTTTCCTCTGATTGGCCCGCGCCCGCCCGTTATATTCACGCCACCCGAATGCAGCGAATAAAATGTGGGCTGTGTTGCTATAATTGGCAATATTGCCGAAAATGTTGCCATAATTGTGGTAAAATCCCCAAATTTTCGGCAATATTGCTGCTATAAAAATGGCCTAGTTTTGGCAACTTTAAAAGATTTGGGCAGTCTTCCGGGAATATTCCTAACATGGCAATATTGCCATTAGGCAACATTGCCGACGGCACATTGCTACTCAGGAGTTCCTTTCGGGTTCAAAATATTGTTTTGATAAGGAACCGATAGCGGTTCCTTTATGGTGATGTAATTTCCTTTGGATCACGTCGACTTACTTCTTCTCAAACGATTATTAATTTGAATATTTCCCTCATGTATAAAAAATCCCATTAGAGGAGTGCAATTCTCGGAAAATTACAACGGTAATTGCACTGTAGAAACCGAAAGAGCACAGCGATAATTGCATCGTACGTATCTATGGTAATTCCATTGAAAATTTGACAGCGACAATTTATAAATAACGTCAAAGTCTAGTGAATATATAGGTATTATTAAAAATGTCTCGTTTCGGATTTAAAAAAAATCGTTTTTTTTGCATCTCTGTACTTTGTTTACAGTTACATGTACGTTTTTGTATTAAAAAAAGAATAAAAATGTATTTTTTTAAAACCATGTCCTAATTCGGGAAATATTCCCCCGAATTACACTCGTGCATCAAAATAACCAGAAAATTTTGCATTCGAGCGTGTTGTCTTAGAAAAACTGCATTCGGTCATTTTCATATTTTGCAAAAAGAGCCCTCCACCTTCGGTGTCGGGCTCTTTCTCCAAAATATGAAAATGAACTCATGCAGTTTTTAGACAACACGCTGTCATGCAAAATTATCGGTAATTTTGGTGCACTTGTGCAATTACTTCCGAAAATCACTTGCACTTTTGAACTGTAAAGACCGAAAATAAACTATTTTCCCACATCAACATCAAAAATAATTAAATTGTATATACAACCACACCATCCGCTCCGGCAAAACCATCTTGTGTTTGTTCATCTGATATCGTCTGATTTCCCAATAAACATCCTTTGATATCGCTGAAATTGGAAGTGTTTATTAGGAATCCCAATTTCACTGAGCACACTGCCATTTTCAGAGACGTTGACAATATAATAATTATATTATGAAAAAGAATATTCCGCATTTTCTTTTCGCTTAAAATCAGCAATATATACTTATTAGGCTAGAACTTTATATTGACATTCATAACTTTCAGTTTATAAATCACTGTACCAAAGTTTATGAAGAAGAATGAGGTGCAGTATTGTTAGGTGAAAGAAAGATAACAACTTTTTTAAGGACACATAGAAAGGAGCAATTTTAGAAATGAAGAAGATTCGACCTTTTCTTGTACCAATGTATTAGAAAACGTCGGTAGAATGCATAGAAATCGCTTTTTACTTATCATCTCAGAATGGCAAACATCCTAATTCTCAGAATAAATTAAATTTGATAATATTGTAGCGGTCTCATAGAACACTATATATAATATCCGAGAGCTCAATTTCACAATCTACATACAAAAATCTTTGCCAAGCAAGCCATGCTTTGTTGACAGAGTCTATGGTAATGACATCTAAATATCTTATTTGGCTGTAAAATGTGCTTCTCTTTTGTTTTCTCCAGCAGATTATATTATCAATGCACCAGTTTCAGGGAACTCGACATTTAATCTGCAGTTAAAATATAGTCGTTTTTTCATCAAAGACTTTATAGAATATAGACGCAGTTCCCATTAGCCAAAATTTGTTTGTATCCGCCCCGTTTCCTGGAAATATTTCAATCAAATTGATTAAAAATGTGCTTGAAAAGAAATTTCAGCTGGTGAATTTCTTTAAAATGATTTTCTCATTGCGAAAAATCACTGGAAAAGCTTGCCTATCTAACTTAATCCTAAAATTTGCTAGTAAATTAAAGTTACTACATATACATATTATACTTAAACCACGGCATAATAAACAATCGGCAGGCTCACTCGCCGTTAATCGCATTGCAATATTAGAAGAGAATACAAAAATTTGACCTTGGCGGCGCCATTCGGGGGTCTTAGTCAGGGCCGGATTAAGGCATATCGACATTTTCCGATAAAATAAACTATTGATAGACAGGGTCGTATTAAAACAAAAAAGTGATAATTTACACAAAGTATATTTAAATTAACTTTTAAGAACAGCATTAGGAAAATAAACTTTCTTGATTTCGCCAAATAATTAGCATACTTTTGTTGATGGCCTTAAAGCTTCTATTAATATTTTTCAATGTGTAATATATACGTAACCTTAAATATAACTTAATAACATATAATGTTGGGAAAAGGGGACATGGAGTGTCAAATGTTATATCGGAATTAATTAAATCTACAAAATGTTTGCAAATTCGGGATTTAGTGATAAATAATTCAAAATGTTTTTGAAATATTACTTCAATTTGTATTACTAAATATACAAAACTGTTATTTGGCCTTTTTAAATTGCCAAAAATGTCTTTTGCGTTTTTGTTGCCTCTCTGTTTTAATATTTTTAGTAATAAACTGTCATAGTAATGATATCTAATGTCATATCACCCCTTTTGATCGTTTCAATAAAAATTATGTAACTTAATGTTTTCCTTAAATGCTCAATTTAACTGACCTTTCTATAATATTTTAAATAGAACACGCCATATTTTATGTTACGAAATTGAAGGGCAGCATAACCTTTCAAAAAATGCGTTACGATAATAAAATGGTTAGATTTGAAAGTTTGTCATTGATAACATCGCCAAGCGACCACCTTACTTTTTGTAAAAAATTATGTGCCTCACATTTATAAGCACACAACTGAAGTATAACTTCTGAAAGAGTTATTAGGTATTGAATATGTGTTTTTAATTTCGTTTTTTTTTTTTATTTTATTTTTAAGTTTTTTTTAATTATTTATTTTGCTTTGGGGTAAAAAAATAATTGAACCTGTTTAATTGTACTATTTTTTAATTTTATTAAAAATAAAGGTTTTGATTTTTTACTTACCACAGAAAACAAAATAAAATATTTTTATAGAATATAAAAAATTTCAAAAGTAAAACATTTAAAATTACGACAAAGCAAAATGAATAATTTCAACAAAAAAAAATTAAAAAATATGAAAATAAAAAAAAAACATTCATATTAATAACGAAAATTTCATGTGGAAAACGATAAAAAAAATAAGTCGTATTTAAAAAAAAGAAAGTTGATGATGACCCCTTGAAGACGAAACGTCGGATTCCAAACTGGATATCATCATTGGATAGAGCGAGAAAAATGGCAATGCAAAAGTGCAATCTAATTTTAAATTCGTCTTGAAATAAGCTCATGAAAAATAAAATAATTTTTCTATATTTCGGTTTTTTCTGGATATCTCCGGAAATACTAAGAATTTTAAAACTTTCTAAATGGCATATTGTTAGGCACCTAAATGCCCAATTTTGCCCTTATTTGACCGACACTGCATCTCTTACGGTTTTCGAGTTCCCCATACATAGGCTCGAATTCGAGCCACCCTGTACATAAATTCACTACCTACTGAAATCCCCCTCGTATTTACCTAAGTCTATAAATATTAAATATTGACCCTGCCCTAAACACTTAATTACATTTCCCTGTTTAAACTGACCGCCCTAAGTAAGTATTGACCTTTAAATAGTATTTTTTAAACTGTATCCCATATACACGGTGATCATTTATAATGTCCCCCCGTAACTTTTTTGGTTTTCGCATTAGACAAAAATGTTAAATACAAAAGTTGTGCAGAATAATGTAAGCTGTTTGCAGAATACATTTATATATATACAAGGTGTTGCAGAAATGACTGACAGGTTAGAGTTATATTTTTTTAAATGAAACGCCCTGTATATTGTTAATTTTTTGGGATCTCCTAAGAATTCTGAATATTTTTTCTATAACATGTCCTATACCTAAATGTAATAGTTTTCGACATATTCGCATTTTAAATAGTGGTCTCGTATTGTAGTTGCCTAATTCACGGCCACCTAAGAACTGGAATCTAGAATACATATTTTTGAATGTAACCGCTTGGTTTAAATGCGAATATGTCGAAAACTATTACATTTAGGTATAGGACATGTTATAGAAAAAATATTCAGAATTTTTAGGAGATTCTAAAAAATTAATAATATACAGGGTATTTCATTTAAAAAGATACTTTAACTTGTCACTCATTTCTGTCACTCATATAAATGTATTCTGCAAATAGCTGTCATTATTCTGCACAACTTTTGTATTTAACATTTTTGTCTAATGCGAAAAACAAAAAAGTTAAGAGGGGGGGACATTATAAATGATCACCGTGTACATACCTAATATGATCTCTGGGAAACGGAGAAAAGCTTTTATTGCAGTTTATTCGTTTGTTCCT
Organism: Pissodes strobi; assembly: GCA_016904865.1. NCBI lineage: Eukaryota > Metazoa > Arthropoda > Insecta > Coleoptera > Curculionidae > Pissodes > Pissodes strobi. The sequence continues at coordinate 32,996 of MU184582.1, read as the reverse complement.
ACAGTTTTTTGCTGCACAACTTTGCCCAGGCATAGTGAAAACACGTCAAAGTTAATAAATTACACTAGAAGATAACTGCTACTCGTATATCATAAAACCTAGAAAACTCAATAAAACTGACAGACACTACATAATACACATCGCCATTGAACTATAAACTCACAATACAATCAAAATATACATTCAAGGCACACGCTACTAATTCCTAGCTGCCGTAACTATTTCTTTTTATTGTAACAAACGACGACAATAGCTTGATTGAGAGGTTGGACCTCCAAATGGCGGCGTGCGCGAGTATATGCGCGTAGCGTTATCGAGAACGCGAGTAAGCCTGCCGATTGTTTATTATGCCGTGCTTAAACTGTGTTATTGATTTAGCTGTATTCAGTTTGCCAATAGTATTCAACCAAAGCCCCAACAAGACATAAGAAAAAAGGGAGGTTAGCCGAGATTAAGTGGTTGACAGTTAACAACTAAATATATCACGAAGAAATAGCTATACATGAAAATCCTCTTAGCCTCCTGGCGTTTTTACAAAGATGGAATAAAAATACTTTTATGATTTTCATGTGATAAGCTTGTATTCACATGCATCATTCTCGATGCAATAAAAATCATTCAAACTAAGTTGTTTGTTTTAATTAAAACAAAATGTAGATATATACAATTCATACATGTCATTTCTTCCTTGAGAAGTGCTGTATTTTAGTTCTATACACTTACTATTTTACCTTATCACAAACAGTAAAGGGTACTGGTATCGTTACATTTCAAACATAAATAGTATTTAATTTAAAAAAAAATATCTGAAGAATATACATAGAAATAATCATTTTGGTTTTTAACACGAACAAAAACAGTTTTAAATCTTAAAAATTAAGAAAATTGCAGAGCAAAGCAAAAAGCTAAATGTTTAATTCCTAAAATGTTTGTTCTTAACTCGAAGCTCATATCTTCTAAAATAAAGCCAAACCAAAATCATAATTTCCATATTATCCACAAAATGGTATCCTTTTAACCTACAACCAAAAGGTCATCAGTTGAGAAGACGTGTTCAGGAATTTCCAAATTAAGGGGTGCAGGTCCTTTTCGGATTCTTCCAGAGGCGTCGTAGTGGGAACCGTGACAAGGGCAATAATAGCCTCCAAAATCACCTGCGTTGGCAATGGGTACACACCCCAGGTGAGTACAAACACCAATAACCACGAGCCACTCAGGTTTCTGAACACGTTCATTATCGTGTTGGGGATCTCTAAGAGTAGATACAGCAACTGATTGTTCTTGGGCGATCTCCTCTGCACTTCTGTGACGGATAAAAAGTGGTTTACCTTAAAAAATAATAATAATTGTTACATAAATACAAAGACTCCTGCCACCAGCCACCATTATTTATATCACTATTTAATACATAAAGATATATGAAAAATATGTCCGTCTAATCTTATAGAGAATTTACCTTTTATGATCCTAAAAGTATTTTTAATCACCTTACTTCCTCTAATAAAAATACATAGATTTAAAATGGCATAATATAAATAATAGGTAAGTACTGTGTAATGTATGCTATACAGGATAAATGAAATGAGAGGAGTAAAATCGTATAGGTCTTCACCAGGAGCAAATTCTTATTTTCTGTGTAAATAAAGTGCCTTTTCTGTACAAGATTCTAAACAAATATATAAAAGTTTTCAGAATTAAAAGTCACGTTTGTATGTCAAATTCAAAACAATCGACTCGACCGACTTGGATTGTTTCCATATTTTATGTGTTATCTATATTTTTTTTTTTTTTGGAAACTTATATTTTTTGTGTGGTATAATACTTATAATAGAAATTAATAAAGTAGTACTTTTTGAATAAATATTTTGTCTAGTCGTTAAATTTGGACTCGTTAGACCTACTTTGAGCCATTTAAATAGGTGCCACAAATGGTCAAATTTAAACTTGAATTCTTTTGATTGCTACATTTCTCGTTTCACTTATCCTGGGGCAAACTATAATCAATGAAATTTATTTTCTATATTCTGTAATTTCAGAAATTAAAAACATCTGTTAGAATTGTTATTTTATATAAATGCATTTGCTAAGTTTAAATTCTAAAAATAAATAATGAAGCCAAAATCCTAAAAAAGTTCTTAAAAATTTAATTTATGTTGAGATTGATTAAATTAAAAAGATCACAGTTAAAGCTATGAAACAAACTTATTTTTTATACATCAAACTAAAACTGATAAAAGTTTTTTACTATTTAGAGGGTATATATCCATTTAAATGTTTCACGCATTTATCAATACAAAATGATAGTGTTACAGAAAAATGGAAATAACTCATTTCAAGATAACGACTGATATGTCGCATGATAAACGCCAGCGAAGAAAATGAACAAATCAGTAAAAGTGCATGTTTTCATTGCAAAAAACTCTCGAAAACTTAGTAGATTGCATACAGTGTGTGGAAACAAACAACCTCCTGTCACAGCTGATACAATAAGCTGTGCTCCTGCCTTTCCTAGCTCCTACTCGGGCTTGTCCCGGATCAAGTGGCGAAGGCGCATCAGCCAAAGATGCAACGGTCCGACGCACCAGAACAATCTTCGGTGACACAGGTGTGCGAAATTGTACGTTAAAAACCCACAGCATAGATGGCACTGCGGCAGATAAACTTGAAAACAAACCGGAAAGTAGCAACCAACTACTGTAAATAGAAACTTCAGCTCGGCATATATTTGGAATAAAGTTAAAAAATTTTCAGGGACGATATGTCTAATAATATTGCGGTGCTTGCGGATCGTATGCGGCATGGTATATATATATATATATATAAAAGAAATTAGCGCAGGTACGAATTTAGATGAAATTTAGATACTTTCAAATTCTAATCAGACAGAAATTTTTCCGACTAAGGAATTTGATGTTAGCCTTAAAAATAAAAGAAACTCGGCCCCTGGGCTAGATGAAATATCATAATATAATGTAACAAAATGTACCACAGAAAGTGCAGGAAATATTAAATGTATATAATAAATGTATATTAGGTTCAATATAAATATAATGTAATTTGTATATTAAAAGCGAATAAAGATCCTAAATTGATAGAAAGTTATAGGCCCATTGTTCTATCAGCATGGTATTTGGAGAACAAAAGTTCTTTCACAATGTGTCAAACAGGGTTTCGGAAAGGGCAAGAAACACAGTATACCCATGCACTTCTTACTTCAAATACTTATATTGCCATCAGTGAGGGATTATCAGTAAAAAAAAGTGCAGAGCGCGCCTAAAGAAGTTTTCACTTCAAAAATCATTGGCTAAACTAGATACTATTCACTATCAAAGTATAAAAATTGGATGTATGCGTTCTATTCCAACAAACGCTCTCTTAACGGAAGCCTTTGTCGTTGACCTAGACCATAGAAGAAAAGGTTGGCTGTTAAGTTTTGTCAAAGGCAGTATAAGTCTGTAACCACCCCTTGGTCACATAGTTAATGCAATATAGAGGGTTTTGTAGTAGAAATGTAGGATTTTGGAAAAATAAAGGCTAACCATATTTAATTCAAGCACTCAATTATCGGTTACTATAAGTCAATTAATTTTAGATTTAATGCTGAAAAGGATCAATGCAGCAAATTAAGCAACAATTTTTGCATAACACTGCAAAATATGAACAGTCATAGATTTTTGTTTACTCTAATGCATTAAAGAACTCCATGAGAGTGAGTTATGGGGTGCACATTCCGGCATTGAAACATAATTATTCAGCTAGACTTCCGGGAGAACGCTGTACTTGTACTGCTGAAATTGTGGCTATCTCTGAAGCAGCAAGATCAGTCTTACAAAAAAAAACATTTCAAAAGCTATCATTTTCCCAAATTCATTAAGCGCACTTAAAAACTAAATAAATGTACGATTTTGTCACTAACACGGAACAGACTCTATTAGCTGACGTACAAAAAGATCGTTTCTCGAGGCAACAAAAATGACGTGTAGGCAGTTTTTTCAAAATTTTAATTTCAACAATTTTAACAATTCAGGTTAATAAGAATAATCTAGGGAGAAGACTAATAAACAAAAAAGATAAAATTGACAAACAATCTAAATCTGGTGTTTACAAAATAAATTGTGTGAACTGTGAAGCTGTATACGTAGGACAAACTGGTCGAAACTTAAATATTAGGATTAAAGAACACAAAAAACCGATTTTACATAATATTAAAAACTCTGGCTTAGCAAAACATTGTATAGAAAATAACCATTTTATAGATACGAATAATGTCAAACTTTTACACATGGAAACAAAAAGCAAAAGGCTGAACCTTTTGGAGTACCTACAAATCCAAAAGTCACAAAAAACAGACGTTTTAAATACTAACGACCAACTGACCTGCTCTTTAAACACCTGCATAATTGACAGTGCATTAAAAACAAAATACCGTCAGGCGATTTAGTAGGGTATAACAATTTTAGATTTTAGTATACAACTACTCTTGATAAAGGCCTCATCAAGCCGAAACATATGTAGAGAAAAGTATCTCATTAAATTATTTCGAAACATCTAAAAGCAGTGTACTAATTATCCCTAGTATCATAAATATTTTTAACTTTGTTTCTTTTAAGGAAATTAATTAAATCCATTAAAAACATAATAATAAATTCTCTAACCAAAATGATTAATTGCTGTTTAAGTCAGAATGAAAAGGCTCTTGTTGTACCTGTAAATTAAGCCACAAATTACAGGCCCATCTCACTGTTGCCAATATTGTCAAAAATTATGGAAGGATGCATAGCATTGAGGTTGGTGAAGTTCTTTGAGGCGCAAGCATGCAGGAATACTACACTGGGTATATTAAATCTTATTGCCGATATTTTTGATTCTTTTCATAATCTCTAATATAATGTGGTTCTTTTCGGTGACTTAAGTAAAACATTTGACTATGCGTCCCATGAACTCTTTCTTGCACAGCAAGCTGGTATACTATAATTTTAGCATAGATAACGTTAAATTGGTGAATTCCTATCTGAGAAACAGACACCAACCAGTCAGAAAACGTGCGGTGCGTTCTGCAGAAAGGGTTGTAAATATAGATGGGCCTCAAGGATCTGTCCCAGGCCTGATTCTATTCTTAATGTATGTAAATGATCTTCCTTTTAACAGTGATACAGAAAAATTACCCTTTTTGTAGAAGGCATCACGGTCTCCCTCTCAGCGGGATCAGTTAATTGGGCAGATGCAGATTACCAACAAACTTTTTATTTATTTAGACAAAGTTACTCGTTTTTCTAGTAACAGCAATGCACTTTGCAGCAGTAAACAGAGTTTCATATGTAAACTTGATCAAAACGTTTATGATAGAACTACTCGGTTGTGAACAGAAACAACTTTCTCTTTTTGTGTTTGTGGGTCAAGAAATCGGGACAAAGGAAGGCATTGCCGATTTGAAACAAAACAAAAACATGGAAATTCAAACATAAAAATAGTTTAGTAAATTTCAAACTTTCAGAGAGTGAATACCTAGCTTCTTGTTTAAGGACTGCTTATGCAGTTCCAAAAATATGATCCCGGAAGTATTACTAAAATATTAAACTCAAAATATAGTAAATTCCATTAAAAAACTATCATAAAGATGTGCAAACTGCATAGCAGAATTAAGAAGTACCGACACCAATCTTGTGTACAAAAGTTTTACTAAATTTACTCTTTTGAAATCATATAGAATTAATACTATTTTTTGTAGTGCACCTGTATTTTATTTTTTTATTGAAATGGAAAGTGTCTTTACACAACATTATGAAATTGTGTCCTGACAAAGTATCGCTTTAAAAAAAAATTACTGAAAAAATTAGATTCATTGATAGTACAGGTCTCAGACTGTCATAATATAAGAAATAAAGTAATTACTCATTAGGGTAGTATTTAGATTGAAAATAGCAAGTGAGAGAAAGGTAATTTAACCATCAGATATGCCTCATTATGCTTTCAGGTAAGTTTTTTAGGTAAGTTTATTACTAATTATCTTATCTCTAAATTATGAAAAAGCTAAACTTTTATTTTTTTGACTTGAAAGACAATATCTCAGTAATGAAGCCTCATTATTTTTTTTTAGTTATAGTACTAGATTGTATTTTAACATGGGACCCTCATGCAGTAGGTTCATGTTAAGAAACGGAGATAGAATTAAGTACAACTTTTTCGAAACTAATTCTCAGTCACCCCCCACCCCCTTGATGACGACATACCCAAAACAAAAAGTGTCAACCAAATCAATTAAATAAACCGACCACAAAGATTAAGAAATTATTAATAAATTATGTATATTCATGTTTTATCTTGTTTTTTTATTATTATTATTTTACCTCTCGCTTCCTCCCCAGTAATAAAAAACATAATAATAGTATAGAGTTTTGGGTCAAAACCCAACCAATAGCAATCATCATATTTTATATAATTATAATAATTTCAATTAGGTATTTCATAAATACAAAATGTTTTTTTTAAACTAAATCAAATTATTCAGTTTGTCTTGAACAATTTTTATAATTTATAACTATATATAAGGTCAAATCATTTGGATGCATTCTAAATGTATTGAAATCGTCTATTTAACACAACCTTAATTTGCAAATAATTTAAAATGTGTAATTTAAATTACCAAAGAAAATTATTTTTTGATAATTCAATTGATAGTTAAGTTGTATTATGCATTAAAATTACATTTAGCAGCTGATTTGCAACCATAAAATAAAATTCAATATTGTTATCCATATAAAATCCCTATTCCAGTTTTAAATTTTGATGATTAATGGCGGAAGGGCAAGGCTTAGGCTCTATTGTCTCCAATGTCTTGTATAAAGCCACTGTAACCCAAACTAGACAAAATACTTGTTATGTACATGGAAGGCAAAGCAAAATCTCATTCAGCTCGTGACGGACTACAGTTTCTTACATAAATGCAACTATGTCGACACACAGTTAATGAGTTTTTTTCAAATAAAATATATTCCCAGACTAGCAATTAAAAAACAATTTAATTTTGAATACCTTTATAAATAAACTGCCATATCATCACACTATTTCAGACTTTTGGTGGCGTTTCTTGAACAAAAGTTTTATTGTTTTAGCAGCTTCCATAGTCTCTGGTGGCATTCCAGAAAGCTTGTTATGATTGATATATCTTTTACAGAAAACATGTTCTTGAAAATTATTAAAAAAAAAACCTTTAAAGTCCTGAAGTTATTTAATAAATGAGGAATGCCCAATCCAATACCCAATCATACTGACACTGGTGGACCTTGTAAAAAATTTTTGGTATGAGCATGCATGGGGTCCAATCTTTAATGAATCCACAAGTCAAAATTTATTTTCAAAAAAAATGCTTGGTTGCCATCTAACATTTCAGTATTGCATACCTATGGCACCAAATAATATCTAGCATCAGCTATTTCAAATAAATTAAAGTTATTTGAAAACAACTCACCAACACTATTAACCACCTGCTATAAAACCTACAGCAGTTCATCATGAATTAAAGTTCAAATTGACCTTTAAAATGCAAATCATTATAAATATTATAATAACAAAAATCATTTTAAAGCATTACCTCTCCATTTGAAAGTCACAGATTTTCCCTCAGGAATATCCGACAGCTTGATTTCAATCTTAGCCATAGCCAATACATCAGCAGAGGCACTCATAGAACTCACAAAGTGAGTTATTACAGACTTAGCTCCATATGCAGCGCCAGTACCTAAACCTGCAGCCATAAGATAAGTAAAATTCTTTCTGTTATCTTCAGTATCAGAAGATTTTGATTCTGGATTTTTCGTGGCAGCTCGGCGGTAGTTGTCCCAGTTTGGAACAGTAATGTCAGTGTGTGCCCATCTGAAATATGTCTTGGTTTATGATTCTTTCAAAAAGATATTTTATTAAAATTACCTGACTTGGGTAGACACAGCGGGACCAGAAGACACCGAGAAATTAGCGTCTGGTAGAGATTTCGACAGAGATAGGGCTGTAGAGCCCTGAAATGGTATTTGGACAAGTTGTTTCTTTGATAATACAACACCAGTGCCAGAAACGTTCAGTTGATTGCTTACCACTTGACTTACACCCCGAAGATATCCTGAAACTGCACAGGGTTTCAGCATTTTGGATTCAAAAGAAATAAAGGATATTTTTTGTGTTATGCAACAAAATAAGTACAGCAAGCAAGAGAGCAACTTTACCGCAGATCCTGACACTGGCGACTGGCGCTACTGGCAGTGGCGACTGTGGCGAGTGGCGAGCGGACACGTCACGAGTGGCCAATAGCGAATAAATACACAAGACGTTGCCCGTACCACATCACAGAGCTGCAGAGTTGCGCGGGCATCACACTGTTGACAAAAATGTCTCATATGACACTTCACGCATGGCCCTCCGCTCGCTACGGGAACGCAACTAACCAAAACTGACTCAAGGCATGCCCAAAATAAAGAAAAAAACTTTTTACACATAATATTAAAAATAAAAAAAACCGTGTCTTGCCATGAGAATCAAACCCGGACCGCCGCGTGCCGTATCGTAGACTCAGCATCCAATCACTGAGCTACGGACAAGTTGTCTGCAATTCGCCAGATAGGCGTCTGGGTGCACCGGAATGAATTGCATGATTTCAATATTCATTGACATTGCGACACTTCGCACCTGGGCATGCGTATTGCGTGTAAAGTTTTTGGTATGCAAGACTTTCAATTTTCGGTCAATTGGTTTCAAAGTCAGGGTCTAGTGGTTAGATGGCTGTGCTTGTGAATCTGATGATACAATGGCGCGAGTTCGATTCCTGTCAGTGCCGACAGATGTTTTTATTTTTTTTAAGGTTATGTTTGTTCCTCTTTGAAATTTGAGTTAGTGTTAGATGGTTTTGTTTGGTTGCTCCCCGCGAGGGGAGGGCCATGCGTGAAGTGAAATAATAGTCAACGTTTCATAGGATGAATATGATATAAAAGTGTGGTGTCGCAATATGTCAATGAATAATGAAATCATGAAATCCATCCCGATGTACCCAGACTCTTGTTTCGCTAGACCCTAAAGACAGAGAACACCTACCGCAGGTATGGTGTTATACTCTATTCACCGAACGCACGGACTAACAAAAAAGAGACAGGGTGGTAATAGACAGTACCGAACTTCGAACATAAATAAAATCAGCTATCATAGTATAAGCGAGACCTCTTATCTCCCATAAACGGACCAATAGGAGCAAAGCGCCTGGCGGTCAGGTAATATATTACTCCGTTTGTATGTTCGATGGATGGGCTATAATAGTCAACAATGTATTGCGTGCGCAACTCTGAACCCCCTCTGATGTGGTATGAGAAACGTCTACTCAAAAAACACCACAGGCCACGCCCACGGTTCGAATTACTTCAAGAAACAAAACAACAGCCAAAAGATTCCTATGCAAATGAAACGAAAATTAAATATCATTTTAACTAAAGGTAGTAAGGCATAATACATGGTAGGGGTACTTTAACTAATTGGATTCGGTAGCCATACGCTAAAAAGTATCGATACCTACTTAGAATCGTAAATAAATCGATGCTCAAATTACTCGATACTAGTCTATAACCAGCTGATATATCTAATCTAATATATTATCTGACTCGCGGATGCTGTGACAGTATCGCTACATTCCATGCGTGCGCGCGCACCTGCGCGTCATGTCTTCGTGATGCAACCAATCGTTTGTATGTGCCCTGGTGGTCTAGGGGTTTGCATGATTAGCCTTCACTTCGGCGACTCGAGTTCAAACCCCGTCGGTGTTTTAATTTTTTTTTAAGGTTATATTTCTAAACTGTTTTTTTCTTGTTTTTGGGTATGTCTTGGGTTAGATTGGGTTAGCACCTGGTTAGTTGCCTTTTCTTGAGCCCCCGTAGCGAGCGGTAGCGAGCGGAGGGCCATTCGAAAAGTGAAATATGGCATGGAATGTAGCGATACTGTCACAGCATCCGCGAGTTATTATCTGTGGCTGTTGGCTGTTGTCAAGGTTCATAACCTCTCTATGAACCTTGGGCTGTTGATAGTTTTGTTCGGGTTGTTCCCGAAAATCCTTACAATCAGCGCATTTTAATCAATCAATCAATTTATTAAGTAAATTACAAGATATTTGTGTCCTACTTCACTTCATCACATTTTATCTAAGATAATATACTGTATTTAATCTATAGGCTCACAATTTGACCTCTAAAAGCCACATAGTATACTTTGTGCACATCCTTTACGCAAAGATCCATATCTGTATGGCTCTTTGCTTTACGAAAGAAGAAGGGAAGGTTTGTTGAATTGTCGATGCTGCTGTTGCAGTGATTCGTGACCGCCACAACATGGAATCTAATACTTAGGGCAAAGATCCATGTCTGTATGGATCTTTGCTTAGGGTACAAACCCTTTCATTACTTTTTAAGTAAATATTACCCGTGGCTGCCTGTGATTTTGTTGGCTTTTGTTTTATAGTGTAAAATGCAGAGAAAACAGTAATAAAAAATTGAGCGAGTCTGCTAGTACTCGAGACACTGATCGGTAAACATATCCTATATCGACATGAAAAGCTAATGCCAACTTAGGCTGCGTGACGCCTGAATATAGGCAACCACTTATTTGGAATTGGTTGCCTATATTCTGGCGTTACAAAGAGCACGTTTTACACTAACGGTTATAGGCAGCCTGCAAAATACATTCCCTTCACAGATACCGCCTGCCGTGCGTTCTTTAATGTTTACATTTGTAACGTTTGCATTAAAATATCTAATATTACACTTCACGCATAGCCCTCCACTCGCTTCGCTTGTTACAGGGGCGCAACGAACAAAAACTAACCAAAACTAACCCAAGGCATGCCCAAAATCAAGAAAAAACTTCTTGCAAAAAAAAGATTGCACCAGTTCATTGCCCCGTAAAATCAACGCGAGCAAAGCCGCGGGTAAAAACTAAAAGTGTCCTATGTCCTTTACTATACTCTTGAAAATATTTGCACCAAATTTCATAATGATCGGTTAAGTACTTTACGCATGGAAAATAGGATTAAAACTAACCGTAAAAATTAACGCGAGTGAAGCCGCGGGTAAAAGCTAAAAATGTCCTATGTCCTTTACTATACTTTTGAAAATATTTGTACACAATTTTATAATGATCGGTTAAGTAGTTCACGCGTGGAGAATAGGATTAAAACTAACCGTACAAATCAACGCGAGCGATGCCGAGGGTAAAAGCTAAAAGTGTCCTATGTCCTTTACTATACTCTTGAAAATATCTGTACTAAATTTAATGATGATCGGTTAAGTAGTTTACGCGTGAAAGCATACGAAACAAACAAACACATTCGCATTTATAATACCCGGTCACATAACACAGTTTATACCGTAATTCGGTTACGGTATAAACTCTGCACATAGGTCTTCACTTTTCCTTCTCCACATATAATTTCCGTCCCATTTGCCGAGATTTACCTTCATACCGCCGGCACAAACAAATATATGTACATAAATGGTCGATGCCATGAACTAATAGTCAGGCAGAGCCCAGGTGAGGGTTGGAATTGCAATAGGGTCGGTGGAAGATCAGGCATCGCAAGTCATAATTCCATTACAGGGGGGAAGCAGCAGCGAATGTCCGCCAAAAATGCCGCTCTTAAGTGTTTATTCCGTAGGATCTGTATCTTTTTTAAATGCGTCTCGGCCACGGAGCACCAAACTGGCGCCCGTACAAGAGCATCGGTCTGGTTATTGCCTCGTAAATCCTTAGCTTGTTTCTAGGGCTTGTTTAATTAGTGTTTGGAGTTTATCTAAAATTAGCATGTTCTTGCTTTTGATGTACTTGATGTGTTGCCAAAATCTCAGGCCCTTGTCAAGGACGATGCCTAGATATTTAACTTTGTTTTTTATTACGATTTTGGAATCAAGTAGGCGCATAGGTTCGGCTTCAAATTTCGTTTTTGCGACGCTTAGTTTAACTTTCGACTTGTCGTTATATGCTAAGACAAGCTCGATATGTATCGACTCAAGTTGTCGACGACTGTATGTGAGTGAGGGGCGCTAGAATATAAGGCAATGTTGTCAGCATACAATGCCTTGGATGAATCAGGGTAGGTTGAAAGGTCAGCTATGTAATAGCTGAATAACTGAGGAGATAGTACTGTTCCTTGCGGCACTCCAGCTTTAATCGGCCTCGTGGATGAGGTCCACTTCCCGATTTTCACCGAGAAGGTGCATCCGGCAAGGTATGACCCAACAAGCGCTGCTAAGTGTAGTGGGTATTCAAACTCGATAAAGAGTTTATGCAGCAGCCCGTCGTGCCACACCCTGTCAAACGCCTTCTCTATGTCGAGGAGGAGCAGGGCTGTGCATTGCCTTAAGTTGAAGTTGTCGAAAATGTCCTGGACTATCTTCGCAGCGAGCATAGCAGTACTATGCCAGCTACGAAAGCCAAATTGCTCCTTCTGTAGGATTCCGAGCTAATCCTCGGCAGGAGAAGCTTCTCGACCACGTTACTGAGCGTGCTCAGGAGTGAAATTGGTCTGTAAGACGAAGTGAGGGCTGGGTCTTTTCCGCTTTTTTGGAACAGTTCTATGCTCGCTCTCTTCCAGGATATTGGGAAATACTGTAGGCGAATTATGGTGTTAACGATGTGCATTAAGTGTATAACGATCTCAGTAGGGGGGTTTTTAAGGAGAATGTAGGGAATGGAATCCATTCCCGGAACCTTATTTTTCGGGAGGCGGCTCGTGCCTTCTTCATTAGATAGATAGTTTTTGTGGATATGTTGTGGGAGTCCGATAGCTCGTTTTTAATTTCGGCTATTGACATGTCCCCGTCTAATCAGCGTAACATAAGTGGTGAGGGCTTTGTCTTCAGGGGGCATTTTTCTTCTCCTTTTGGCGTTGTCTGGCTCTAGTCTGCGCCGTTGGTTGTGTTAGACGCAGTACTAACATTGTCGTCGTCTAAGTCGCTCAGGATCTCGTAAGGGTTGTTGGCAGGTACGGGCGGTGGCCTGCTCATGTCTAACTGTACCGTTTTTACATTCTTTTTGAAGATTATGATCTTGTATGGGGTTCTAAAGATCCCATCACTATTTGATTGCTTTAGGGTAGCGGGGTCGCGAGGTGGTCCTACCTACTCGTAGTTGCTAATAAAGTCGCTTGGCACGGTGGTTGCGGGCGTCTTGATGATTTGTTGTTGGTCTGCTTGGCGTGTGGGCGATGTCTGTGTCGTTTTCATCTCTATTATTATTATTTCGGTCGATGGTTCTTGGGTGAGCTTCTTTCTTTTGGGGATGTTTTCTCTACCTGTGTCTATTTTCGATTTTATTTCTTTCCTTTTAATTGTAATTAATCCCTCGGTGTGTTTCAGGCTGTCCGTTGCGTTTCTCAGTGCTCTTTGCATTTCAGCTGCCTCTGTATTGGTTGTAGCTAGCGCGTATCTTTAGTTACCTCAAGTCGCTTGTAAGCAAATCTAATTTTCCTCATATTGAGTTCGCTAATTCTGCCGTCTCTAAAATTAGCAGATTTTATAGAGAGGTTACTCTCATTGTCTTCGGAGTCTCCCATTTCAAGTAAATAGGGGATCACCGACCATGGGTTTGGCCAAGTAAGTTAAAGTTATTTAGTTCGCTCGCTGCAAAAAGTTATTCAAAGAATTTCTGATAATCTACCGCACAATCGGATACAAAGTCCGCTTTGCTATTTCACCTGTAGCAACTCAGGTTCTATACGGAACGCGGTCCGTACAAGAATTCCGTATTTTAAAGATTGTAATCAGCACAAGACGTTGCGGGGACCAGGTCACAAGGCTTCAGAGTTTCATTTTCACTTCAAGCATGACCCTCCGCTCGCTCACGACCAGCTAGGTGGCCGTGGCTCGTTTCACTCGCTTCGGGCGCAACCAAACAAAACTAATCCAAATTTAAAAAAAAAACTGAAAAAATTAAAAAGATCGACGGGAATCGAACCAGGGCCGCCGTATATACAAACACAGCATCCACCCACTGAACTACGAGACCACTTGAGAGCAATTCGCTGGACCATAAAGCGCAACTTTGAAGTCCTGTGACCGGGGTCCCGGAAACGTCTACTTGCAATCAGCTAGTAACTGTGATTTGTCACCGTAATGACGTATGTAGTTCATACGAATTAGGTCGATTTCGATTATTTGAAGGATGTATACTCATTAGCGGATAAATACACTTAGAGCTAGATCTAGCAGTAGCATAACATGTTTTTTACTTTTAATATTATGTGTAATAAGCTTTTTTTCTTCATTTTAGGCATGTCTTGATTAGTTTCTGTAGTTTGCACCCCCGTAGCGAGCGAAGGGCCATGTGTGAACTGTAGTATTAGACATTTCTGTCAACAATGTGATGCGCACGCAACTCTGAAGCCCTCTGACGTGGTACCGGCAACGTCTTGTGCGTTTTTGGGCCTGAAAAATAATAGATTTCTGGGAAACACCAAATTCAAAACGCACACAGGACAACAGAACATGACATATCATTTATATGATTACATTACATGATTAGTGTAACCTGTAACATAACAGTTACAGCTAGCCACAGAAGAGTAAATATTGAGCTTGACCAATAACGCATGGCCCTCAGTTTACACATGTCTTTATAGTGCAGAATGGCTTTCAAGTGCTCTGGTGGTTCAGAGGTTAGATGGTGGGTCTGTGATGAGGCGGCCCGGGTTCGATTCGCGTTGGTGTTTTCTTTTTATTTTCTTAAGGTTATGTTTGTATAAAGTTTTTTTCTTCATTTTTTATTTTGGGCATGCCTTGAGTTAGTTTTGGTTAGTTATTGTTGGTCGCGCCCCCGTAGCGAGCGAAGCGAGCGTAGGGCTATGCGTAAAATGAATTATTTGACATTCTAAAATATTAAGCAAACCCTCTAAATGTAAACAAAATCAAGTCATTGCGTTATTGGTCAAGCTCCTAAGTTGCGGTACTGCAGCTAGGTCCAAGTTAACATAACCACTTAATACCCTATGAACTAGATGAGCACCCTCTGAACAGAACGCCGGATATATAAATCTGAGATGGCGACGCGGTTAGCGGCCAGGCTCTGACAATGGAAAACGTATTGGTTCATATATAAACTACTTTTGTTACTTTTTGACTTCAAAGAAATGCATACATAATAGATCATTGCATGCCGTTTACCAAAATAACAACACAAAGCCGTTTGTGAGCCATATCCATCACAGAAAGAACCATAATAATAATTATTATAATAAGTAGTTTAACAATCATAATATGCTATGAAGTGGTTTTTGTAAAAATATTTGTTCTTTTAAAAATAATATAATATAATCCTTGTAACGATGTTACTTAATTTTTCTTATATTACAGAGCGTAAGCCTAATTAATTGTTGTTAAACCGTATCTTTGGTATTTGGTGTCATAGAAACACCATTCGTTTTGGGAAATTATCGTAAAAATAATATATACATTACTATCTTACTGAAAACCGCGCGAAAATCCAGGAAAACACTTTCCGCAATTTACCCAAGGTTTTCCTAGTATCAGTGTTACGCACCGTACCGGCTGCGGCGAGCCCCACTTCGCAAGTTCTGAGGACCGCGCAGGCCTCATCATATAAAACCAGATGTACCGCAGTAGAACGGGCAGTCAGTCCGGAATCGAGTCAGTCGGCAGTCGAGAGGCAGTCTAGCACCGAGCAAGCAGCATACCCCACCAGTAGGAGACAGCTCCAGACAAACCGGGAAGGACCGACCGACCGAGCAGGTAAATATCCGTCGTACCGTATTCCTGGTCCATGATCCTTTCCCTAGTGGCAAGTGGAGTAATCCCGGCCATCCTGCTGTGGCAAGCGGAGTAATCCCGGCCATCCTGTCTTGGCAAGCGGAGTAATCCCGGCCTACCGTAGTATTCCCGGCTCCCCTATTGGCAAGCCGAGTAATCCCGGCCATCCTGCCTTGGCAAGTGGAGTAATCCCCGCCATCCCTATTGGCAAGTGGAGTAATCCCGGCAATTCCCTGCTTGATAATCCCGGTTGGCAAGCGGAGTAATCCCGGCCATCCTCCCGTAGTAATCCCGGCTCCCCTATTGGCAAGCGGAGTAATCCCGGCCATCCTGGCTTGGCAAGTGGAGTAATCCCGGCTGAGTATCCTTCCAAACTAAGTCCATCCAGGCTTCACGTCCGAGTTAGGGAACCGGTCTGCTGAACCGACCGTGTCATAGAGCTGGAGCTATTGAGAACCGTATACCGTATTTATCGTAGGGCTTCCGTACCGTATCTACTGCCACACGTACCGTAGGGCTTCCGGACCGCTACATTTCACCGTATCTGGTACCGCACTTACCGTAGGGTTTCCGTATCGCTACCGTTTACCGTATTTACTGCCATATTTACCGTAGGGCTTCCGTACCGCTACCGTTTACC
>MU184582.1:0-16564 GCA_016904865.1 Pissodes strobi | reverse complement strand
CGTATTACCGGGTTGGGTCGCTTAGAATTAGTTGTCTGATACTTTTAGCTATAAGAAAGTTAGGTTTATACTTACTGTCGGATAAACACGACCATTATTTTGTTTACGCGGAGTGTTTCATTTACCAGGGACCGATTCCGAGTATTTAAAAACCGAACCTTGGACAACCGTTTCTCCACTGTCTAAAGGCTACCCGATAGGCGAACAGCGATCCCCTTTGTCACTGTAAATATCAAAGGGGTGGCGCCCGAGAAAACCGAAATACAGGAGGTCGCAAAAAGTAAGTAAAGGGCGCCGTTACATCCTTTTTAGCTGGGATTTGATCTGTTACCAATGTTAAAACTATCCATACAATGTTTAAATTGTCTTCTACAGAACGTTGTTCGGTATGTTGTTCTAGAAAGTAAGCAGTTGAAGAACTTTCATTACAGTATTTTAACATCATGTGCTTCAAGAGGTAAGTTGAGTGGGCGTTTATCTTGATATATAATTTTGTTGACCGCACCACCCATTTGTTCTATTGATATAAATAGATTTTCAGGAATAAAGACAATAAAGTTTAAGAGCTAGACGAGCTCTATCAATGTTAATAAAACGTATATTATGTTTGCCCTTTGCTACCACTGGCATTTATTAAACTGGCTTTTTATTGTTTTGAAGTACGCTTCATTGAGTGATGAGAAAGATTTATCAATTTGATAAGCTCTGGCAACCACCACACTCAGCTAAAAGTTTTTCAATTTGATGGCACTTTCTTTTGGATGTCTAGGGTTTTGATAGGTAGCTAGAATAATTGGGTAAGATACTTACTTCATCGAGGTGACAAAAATATTTATCAGCAAAATTAAAATGTGTATGCTACAATATTCTATAATATGAGTTTAAGTCCTTTCAATTTCATTGGGCCTTAAGTGGAGTTCCACCACACTTAAAATATATATTTACTTCAATTGCCTGCGTTCGACCAAGACCGGGGTCAAGACAGTCACTGAATACAATACAGCCACCCTAGTGTTAAAATAAGCAGGTATTGCAAATGATTTTTTAGTATAAAAATCGCACAAATAATAGTGTGCACGTAATGTTAGGCACAGCCTCTAAAAATACAGTGTGTATGACTAGTCACTGTCTATAAAAATGGAAAAACAAAACTTCCCCGAGTATCCTTGGTTGGAACAAATGATTCTTCCCTCTTATTTACCCACTGCTGTCTCAATTCACCTTCTATTGGATATTAAAAAATTGCCACTTTTCTACATTTAGGAACACAACAGGTTAACCCCATGTTTTCAATTCACTCAACACTATTATACACAATTATTTAAAAGTCAATGTTCTCAATCACGCTTTTTTTAACTGTTTAACCAATAAAAATCACACAAATACACAAACAAAACAAAACAAAACCCTCATACACTCATAACCTAAAAAACTGAGCGAGTCTGCTAGTACTCGAGACACTGATGTGTAAACATATCCTATGTCGACAATCGACACGCACAAATATTTGAGCAGCCCTCGTAAAGACATGAGTATATTAGCATTTCAAATTTGGCCACGGCCACGCCTTCAGCGAATATGATTGACTCTGTGCGTACGATAATTAGGGTATACTATCATCATGCGCACGATAATTAGGGTATATAATCATCACAATTAGCCTGAGCAAACTTCAGTATCTTTGCCTGAAGAATAAAAATGGGAAGCAAAAATATAGTGCAAATTTATCTGTTGGGCTATACTAGTTGTTTCTTGTTTTCTTTTTAATATCTTCTTTCTATCTTTCAATATGAGTATATATTTTTAATAATATGCTGTATTAATTGTTATACCTAATCATTTCTTAATTTTCAACACCCTTCGCTGTGGGTTAAAGCAAAATAACAGAAAAATACATACCTACTAGTTTAAAAAGTATAACTTTTTTAGCGCCAAGCATTAAAGTCAATGCCTAATGGCGAAAGTGATTGCAAAAAATGATTGTCTGGGGCTCTATAATTACCGCTTTTTATTTTCTGAAATCTGGAAAGCCTAACCGTTTGGCGATATCCGTATAAAAAAAGAGTATTTTCCTCACGTAATGAGTCATAATACCACCGAACATTAACAATAGACTAGAAGGTTCACTCTACTCTAAGCCCCGCCCCCAGTATTTCCCTCCTTGCCCCGTCACGGAACTTTGAAAATGAAATGCTTGTTAACATCTCAGACTTTGTGCCACGTTTCACCCTGTCTGGTCTGAAGTCTGACGTCTCGCCTTTGTAAGCGCTACATCAAAAGTGCCGACTGAGAGTGGACCTGTGGACCTTCTAGTCTCTTGTTAATGTTCTGTGATAATACACTCTGATGATGATAACACTCGCCACAAGCGGTTTGTGTTATCATGGCTTACATTCTACGCTCATTAAATAATATAGTATAATATTATCTGCTTGTGTATTTATTTTATGTTTAAACTAACGGGACGGCCCGGGTTCAAACCCCGTTGCTTTTTTTTATTTTTTTTTAAGATTATGTTTCTAAACAGTTTTTTCTTGATTTTGGGTATGTCTTGGGTTAGTTTGGGTTAGCACCTGGTTAGTTTCTTTTTCTTGAGCCCTCGTAGCGAGCGAAGCGAGCGGAGGGCCATGCGGATCGACCAATAGGAAAGGCCGTTTTTTATATAGTGCACTATTTGTGTAAAGGATCTTATAATGCTTATGAGGACTGCTATTAGCCGCTCCTCTAAATTATATCAGCGGCTAAAACTAGCATAGGAACCAGAAATTGAATACGCCTCCATGCAGTGTTGCCGATTGTCACATTATCAGATTTTAACATAATTTTGCCAGCAGTCTGATATAAAATTTGAAGACGGCATAATTATCAATTTTAGCATAATTTTAACAGATAATTTATTCTGCCAATAATATAATTTGATATTTTTAATACAGTGGCTTTATACAAAACGGCTCTGTAAGATTTAAAGTATTAAAAAGGCCCCATCTCGTATAAATATTCTCTAGCTGTATGCCTAGCTTTTATTACTTGAAAATAGAGGAAGGCAGTAGAAAACCACCGATAGTTCTATATTACAAGATAGAGCCACTGTAATCACCGATTGGAGTGGGACCTTTTAAGATCCTTTACAGGCGTAGACGACTGTATCAAAATCGGCCTCTCCTATTGGTCGATCCATCTTGTATTACAATAGCCGCGTTTGCTTTTGTCATCTTTTTCCTCGATTTGCTCTGAAAATTTGACAGTCACGAGTTCTGTGTATTTAAAAGGAAAATCCAAGTCACGTGCCTGTCAAAATGTTAGAGCAAATCGAGGAAAAAGACGACAAAAACGAACGCGGCTAATATGTCTTCGTGATGCAATCAATTTGTCGCAAGAGCTATCGTGGTCGAGAGGTTTAGATAGTTGGGTCCCACCTAGACGGCACGTGTTGAAACCAACATTGCTTTTTTTTTAATTTTTTTTAAAAACAGTTTTTTTCTTGATTTTGGATATGTCATTGGTTAGTTTGGGTTAGCACTTGGTTAGTTTCCTTTTCTCGAGCTCCCGTAGCGAGCGAAGCGACCGGAGGGCCATGCGGATCGACCAATAGGAGAGGCCGGACTGCCGGAGGCCGGTTTTGATATAGTCGTCTACGCCTGTATTTTCATATATAGGACTGTGCGCCTACCATGCTGCGGCCGTCGCGGGTATTCTACTTTTTCACAATAGAATTGAAGGTCGTAGCACAGTCCTATATGTAAATAAGAGTCCTATATGTAAATAAGAGCTTCAGTGCGTTTTATATGGAACATACAATTTTTCGATTTACAGTGACAACGACACGGTAGGTGGACAGTCGGGGACTTACGGACTTATGAAAATCAGCCTTTAAAGGATCTTAAAAAGCTCGAGTGGCAGACATCTAAAGGTGCGTATCCGCCAAGCGCACAAAAAGTTTGCGATTGTTTGCAAACCCAATGTTTGTTTGGTTTGGTGGAGACGTTTATCACGCTCATTAGCAAACGTTTGCAATCATTTGGTAGTGTTCCGAGCGGTGTCGGTACATCAAAGAGATTTGTTGTTTGTGTGTGCGCTTTGCTCTTTTGGGTACAGTTGTTTGCGAATAATTGGCTGGTGGAGACGATTGTCAGTAATAGAACTGCAAACAGTTGCAAACGTTTGCTCGCAATATTTTTTGGTGGTTACGCACCTTAAAAGATTAACCTTTACCTATTCAGTGACTTTAAGGTCGCCTAGAGTCAATACCTTAGGACGTATTGCTACATGCTACAGTGCCTTTAAACCACTGTAAGATCACCAAAGCCACTGTAAGATCAAGATTGGTATTAATCTTGACTAATCTTGCTGTAAGATCAGATCGCCTTGTTTTCGACGCCATCTTTGTTCATGGCATAAGTGGGGGCACAATTTTAAGTTTTTAATAAACGGTGAATCGCAAACCTTTTTTTTGGAAGTATCCGGCGAAGTCCTCCGGTCTGACGAGTACTGGGCTTGCGCGCGCATCATAAATACATTTCTGACAAATAGATGTCTTTATGGTCCAAGGAATTACTTTTAGCGGGTCTCGTGGTGCAGTGGTTAGATGCTGTGTTTGTGACACGGCGGCCCGGGTTCGAATTCAGCGGCAAGACCTGTTTTTTTTGCGTGAAGTGAAAAAAATACAGATGTAAACATTGTGATGCGCGCGCAAGCGCAGGACTCGTTAGGCATAAGAACTCGGCGGATTGCTCCAAAAAAACGAACCGCATGGCAAATCAGAAGACATATTTTGCTGGTCTCCCATCTTCAGGTTTTAACATAATTTACATCAAAATCTGATAATTTTGGCTTAGCCATCACATAATTTCATTTCATGCCAGCGCAAACATTGCCGCCATGTCTTCGCGATGCAATCAGTGTGTCGCAAGAGCTCTCGTGGTCGAAAGGTCTAGATAGTTAGGTCTCACTTCGGCGGCCCAGGGTCAAACCCCGTTGCTTTTTTTAAAGTTATGTTTCTAAACAGTTTTTTCTTAATTTTGGATATGTCTTGGGTTAGTTTGGGTTAGCACTTGGTTAGTTTACTTTTCTTGAGCCCCCGTAGCGAGCGGAGGGCTATGCGAAAAGTGAAATAATTTGCAACAGTTTATTCCATTAGCCACTCCTCTAAATATCGAGAGAAGAGTATTTTAAGCAAATGACAATGACAATGACATCTGATCACCTGAAATCGGCTGATGGTGTTTTGATTTTGAGAATTATAATCTTTATGCGTGCATGCGATAAAAAAAAGAGTGAATCTGCTAGTACTCGAACGAGACACTGATGTATAAACATATCCTATATCGACATGCACAAATATTTGAGCAGCCCTCATAAAATCACTGCGCATGGTTTTGATGTCACAGCTGCTTACACATTTCCGTCCCCATCTGCATGCACATTTCCGTCCCATTTGCCGAGATTTACCCTCATACCGCCGCGTAAGATGTTTACACATCAAAAATCGATTGCTTTTAAGTTTTTTCCTCTCTGATTAGAACCTGAAAACGAACTACTAATTTGGTGGCAAAACCGCTAGATTGGCTACGCTGATTCTGTTGATCGTGTGGTTTTGGTTTTATTTATTCCCTTTTAGACACCTTGACACCTATCAATTCGACTATTTACTTAATTTTTTCCCGGTTAATAATATTTTGTAGCTACTATGCGGATGGACGAAGAAATACGAATGCTGCAGCTCGACAAGCCTGGCCAAGGAAAAGTAAGTTTAATTTAATTTTACCTCTTTAAGATGCCTCGAGATGTTTTTTCTTCTTATTTTAGAGCAGCACAGAACTCCAAAAGCATTCAATAGATGAAAGTATGTTTGAGCATAAACCTGTGGATAGAGCTATGTATATCGTAAGGTAATTTTTATTAAATTCAAATTATTTTCGTTGTTTTGCGTCATGCGCAGATTGTGGTTCTCTCCGACTCGTCTGAGTCAGAAAATGAAAATAAATAATAGAGAAGAGATTAAGAGATATGACTACCGAGGGCTTAAACAAGGAAAGAAAGTTCCCTTGTCTAAGACGGAGGTCTATACCCAAGAATTTTAAACAATAGTTTATCATTCTTGGGCTATACCAATGAATAATAAAGAAGAGGCTATAACAGCCCTGCATAGATCATAGATATGACAGAACCAGAGACATGAGGCGCATTATAAGATCCTTTACACCAATAGTGCACTATATAAAAATTGGCCTTTCCTATTGGTCGATCCGCATGGCCCTCCGCTCGCTTCGCTCGCTACGGGGGCTCAAGAAAAGGAAACTAACCAGGTGCTAAACCCAATCTAACCCAAGACATCCCCAAAATCAAGAAAAAAAGCTGTTTAGATACATATGCTTTAAAAAAAAATTAAAAAAAGCAACGGGGTTCGAACCCGCGTTTTCCAGGTGAGACCCAACGATCTAAACCTCTACACCACTAGACGTCTTGATAGAAATCGATTGCATCACGCAGACATATCGTAATACGAGATGGATCGACCAATAGGAGAGGTCGATTTTTACATAGTGCACTATTTGTGTAAAGGATCTTTAAACGCACATGAGGCTGTTGTCATTAGGAGCGGCTAACGACAGCCCAAATGTTAAATTGTTTACGTTGGTGGTTATACAATGGTAAAAAATGGTTGCACGCATGGCCGCTAGATCCTCCGCTCGCTCCGGGGGCGCAACCAAGCAAAGAAGCAAACCTAACTCAAGGCATGCCCAAATCAAGAAAATAGTTATTTATGCAACAAGTGTGTAAAGTGACTCTTTTTTATGAATGGGAATATTGTCGCATGAGCCGTAGGCGAATGCGCCAATCCCATGAATAAAAAAAGAGTACTTTACACATGAGTAGCATACAAAATTTTTTCTACTATCGAAAAATATATGAAAAAACAAAAATAATATCAAATTACTTTACGCACTAGTGCGTAAAATAAATTATTTTACGCACTAGTGCGTAAAAACCTAAACGTCAAAAAATATGTAAGATTTACTTTACGCACTAGTGCGTAAAATAACTTACTTTACGCACTAGTGCGTAAAATATCTTACTTTACGCACTGCACATTAAAAAGGCCTATTGTACGAATCTTAGAGAGTGCGTAAAGTGAGTATTTTACGCACGGTAGTAGAAAAAAACATTTGTATTTTTAACATTTGGGCTGCAGTTAGCCTTGCGTAAATGTTGTCTTTTGTCTCTGATGTGACCACTGAATTGTAGTTGTATGTATATTTCAGTGGATGTGACATAACCAGGAACATAACCTTATTTTTTGTTTATGTACGTTCACTTTGTTGTCCCAATTTTTCATAAGTTCTGTTATATTTACACTACTTTAAAATGTGAGATATAGAAATACTTCCTCAAAAATGAGTGACGACGACGACGACGAGTGGTTAAAAAAGTTTTTGGAGGAAGAGGAACGGCTACTGACGTAAATATTTTGATTTCAGATAAATTAGGTTGTAATAATAGTAATTACAATTGATATAATCCTATTTTAGTAAAGGCGATGAATTGCAAAAATTAAGTGTAATAGGATCCCTTCCAGAGCTCTTAAAATATGATCAGAAGGGAACAGTATCAAAGATTATACCTAAAATTCAACAAGAGTTACCAAATTCTTCTTCGGAATTCAACTTGGCTGTGAGTAGAATGTTTAATATATTGATGCATATGGACATTCCGGTTAATCTGATACCACAGGTAAATAAGAATGTAGTGTTACTTTATTTTGAGTAATAAATATAGGTGGTGGGTCTTGTCGATATTAATTCCCCTGGCTTTTGCGAAGCTGTGCCACGCTTGTCTCTTTACTATTTCAAACTAAGCAAAACTAACCTGAACTAAGCCTAATTAACCAAAGTAAAGTATCCCAAATTAAGCAAAAATAATCGAAGCTAACTTTAATTAATAGGTTTGTTCTAGCAGAGATTTCAAACCAAAACCAGAGTTTGCACATTGCAATATAAGCGACACTTAAATTGCTATGAGCAAACTCCGGATGGCTTGGATTTGGTTTGGTTTGGGTTTAAATCGCTGCTAGAACACACCTAATAAAACAAGAGTATTGAGATGAGCGTGCTACATTCTTGATCAACCCCTCCTAACACACAACCAAAATTACCCCAAACTAACAAATATAACCTTAAAAAAGAAAAACATGTCACCGACGAGAATCGAACCTGGGCCGCCGTATCACAAGCACAGGACCTGATCCTGATACGCGACTGCACATGGTTGTGAATAGTTATACCGCAGGCACAAATTACCCATAAATAGATACGAAAGACGATGCCGCCGCGCGGACACAATATATGTGTAGCTCCTCCCTCATCCACATGTGCGAGGTGAAAGGAGGCACAATTATTTATAATAATAGAGCATATTCAAAATCAGTTCTGACCGTTCTACGCTAAACGTATGTTTGGTCGCCCTCAATAATTTTCATATTGTTGGTGCAGTATAAGATTCCATTCCCCTACATATATGAAATATGTACACACGTCAATAATAAGAGAAAAAATAGTAAGTATATAAACACAAAATATTAAACCTCAAACCTATACCTATGTAAGTCACTATCCTAAAATTAAAATGTAGATATTAAAACAGAACACTTTTAATATACATATTAAAATGACAAGTATAGTATACTAAAACAGAATGAACACTTAAAATACTTATTAAAATGACAAGTATACCTACTAATATAATTGAATTACACACAAATAAAATACATTACAATTTTGTTAAAATCACGATTCCTGGAGACTTGAGAAATCTGTATTTAGGTAGTCTGTGATTTTATATGGAGCAAGCTGAATCAAATATGTTTTTACTTCAGATTTGAGTCTAGAGAGTGGCAACATTCTAACACTTGTTGGTAATTTATTAAACAATTTAACAGACATAAATTCGGGTCTGTTTTGACTCTTTTTAAGTCGACCGAAAATCGGCCTAATGTTGTCCCCGCCCCTTGTTGGATATGTATGAAGGTTACCTTGGAGGGTGAACTGTTCTTCGTGTCTTTTAATAAATAAGACGCTCTCCAAGATAAAAGCAGGCAATTTGTGCCGCAGAGGCTAGACGCTTCGATAAAAACGCAAGGAATATAAGGAAATAAAATATAGTCAGCAAGAGAAATAATCAAGTGCCCAAAATCCTCTTCTCGTCCTTTAACATAGTTCAATGAATGATATCACCAGCATAATATCACTATCTAAAGTTAAAAGGAGATGTCCGGCAATTATATTAGCTGTTAATTTTTACTTTAGGTGAATGACATTCCATCGTGTGTATTGCTGGCCAGCACGAAGATTGTATTGTTTGCAGATGACACCACAGCAATTGAGAGGGCTGATAGTTTGACTGACCTTGATCGGCAGACCAAAATCGTGCAGACCAATGTGCAACAGTGGTTTTTGTCGAATGGGTTGAGCATAAATGAGGCAAAGACTCAGCTGTTGGACTTTTCCTTGAGGCCTCTCGAGACGCATGGCTCTGTGAAGTTTTTGGGCATTTACTTGGATTCTGGGCTTACATGGGAGAAGCACGCTGACTATCTTGCGAGTGTCCTTATTAAAAAAACCTTTATAATTCGCAATTTAAAAAGTATTGTTTCACCAGATGTACTTATGAATGCTTACTATGGTCATTTTCACTCTCATCTTGCCTATGCTATCCTGTGCTGGGGGCATTCACCACATGCTTCCAAGATATTTGCAATCCAGAGACGCTGCATAAGAATTATGACTGGAGTCAGGTTTAGAGACTGTTGCAGGGCCAGTTTTGTCTCTTTGGGCATTATAACTCTTCCTTCCTTGTATATATTGAGTTGTCTTCTCCATGTGAGGGCTAATATGGGTGATTATGCATACAATCGTGACTATCACAGCTACAACACTAGAAATAAGGATAATTTTTCCTTAAACTATAATAGGGCTGCTAGGGCCAGGGATGGGATAAACCATTTTGGAGTTAAATTTTTAAATCTGTTGCCACTGTGTGTTAAAAACTTGGACTGCCATCTATTTAAGTCTAAAGTTAAAAATTATCTCAAGGTGAAGGCCTTTTATGACCTGGGGGAATATTTCAATAACAATTTCGATGATTTAAAGTAGCAACTGTTCAGGGGCGTATAGGCGGTTACCCTAGCTGTCTTATTGCTTTATGTTGTATTGTCTGTCAAACTTATTTCTTATTTGTTAATATACTGTGTTTTGCTTTATTAATATTTTAACTAAAAAAAAAACAACTTTCATGACTCTTTTAAACTGTATATTTTTAAGTTTTATCTTTATATTTGACGTTTGAAAATATTTACATTATGTACATCATCAATAAATATTATTATTATTATTATTATTATCGCTTTGCCTGGATCTAATAACTTATATAAAATAATAATTTCAGGAATAATAGCTATTGTTTTAAAATCAGCACACCACAATTATTGATTAACAAAACTGTCAAACAGAGAAACCGTTTTAATTTAAAAGCATATTAACTTAAAGAATAAATCTGGCAACACAGCCTTGTCTACAAACCTGCCCTGTGCCATCTGCGAGATTTCAATAAAACCAAAATAATACATTGAAAGTCAGCAGACAAAAGTAGTAGCATTTACAGCTGTTTTTTTACAAGTTTTTAATGATATTTTATAAACAAAATGACTCCCACGGTTAGTTATTTTTAAAAGTGTCCAAAGTTATGACAATCCTCTCAAAGAATAACAAAATAGCATAAAATTTCTGGATTTATAATGTTTACCTTCACCAAAATAAAACAAAAAACACAATTTCTCTTCTCGACCAGTATATTTGCAATGCCTAAGGACATTAGAATGTGCCTACATAAAAAAAAATTATATATAATCCAAAAATAGCAGAAAATCATAAGCAATAATTGCGAACAGTTCCAGTAGTTTAAGGCAAAACATTTTTTTATGCACCACATTTGAACTTAAAAAAATGCTCCAAAATTTGATATTTGTCACAAGTTTGCAGCACTACTTCATAACAGTACTAGAAATACACATCAGTATGTAATATTCAAACCTGAAAATTAGTTCACAGTTGAAAATATTAACTAGAAGACCTTTGCATGTCATGTTGCTCTAGACTTAACTCAAAGCAACCGATAAATATCTTTGTTGTTGTCATTTGAAACAATAGCCCAAGGGACAATTTTTCAGAAGACACTGTTGCAGGGTTTATTCAAAAGAAGTTTGTTTGGTGTAGTTTTGTTCCGTCTAAGAAAATAGCAAATGCATTAGTGTCTCTATCTCTTTCTTTTATTTAAGTGAGTGAATGCAAATGCACATTGATTTACGAATGGAAAAAAATATTCACTTGTATGTATGGATTTGTAAATATATCACTTCATGCAATGCCCTTCATTTACTCTGGAAGAAAAACCAACAGAAACAAACACAAAGTAATGTGAAAGTTATTGAAAGAAGATAATTATTTTTGGCTTTGTGTCTGTTAGATTTGCCCTTCGAGCGAGCGGCGCGCGGCGGCCAGTGGCATGAAAAGTAATGTGCTTATTTGAATTAGTTTTGGATGGCTAAAAGCCACATTGAAGGGTGCCCAAACGTCACGACACATTACACGTCCTTTTAAATTTTCTGCTAAACAGTCTTGCAATCAGTCGTCTTCCCTTAGATTCAGTAAGCAATCACTTTTCACCTGGTTAACTAGTACATAGTGTAAGTATGTGGTGCATCCAAGCATTTTTTGGCTTAAACTACCTAAATGCTTTATAACACATGCACTTTCTACCACAATTTGTTTTTTTTTTTTAATCCAAGGGACATAATATCGGCAGTACTCATAAATTACTTCCTATACTTAATGTGCTAATAATTAGTGTTATCCATATTTTGTATTCAGATAATTCTGATAATCAAATATAGGTGGATATGTGCGTAATTTTTTAGAATACAGGTATTTGCAATTTTAACAAAATTTTTATAGAAATAGCAATAGTCTTATAAGTCGTGTTTGACCATTAAAATGTTGTACAAAGCACAGATGATTAACACCTCCAACAGGTAAAAGAAGTCCTAACGAAAATTAACCAAAGAAATGCATTATTTTATTCAACATATGTCAATATTTTCACATTCACCTGGGTAAGTATTAGTGTAAGTGTTAACCTCAGCAACTTTGATCGAAACTACAAGTGAGCGCATACTAGTCGGCCGTCTTTATCATCCACCTGATTCGGAGTATAGTGTTTTTTGTGACTGTCTGGAGAATCTGTTGGTCAATTTATGTAAACGTAATGTAACCTTATTCATTGGTGGTGATTTTAACTATGATTTTAGATGTGGTGATGGAAATGTTTTGAATATTTTGAACGTTTTCAGCTCGTATGGCCTGACTCAATCTTTTTATGATTTCTCAAGAGTGCAGGGTCAGTCCTGCACTCTGATCGATAACATATTTTTTACACAGCCGCGCGCAAAATAACTAATTACTACATTCAAATGAAATCGCAAAATCGACGAATGCCGTGGATCCTTATTTTGCGCTCTAGCGCGAACATGGAAAAGAAAATTCTCACTTTTTCCGTCGAGTGTGCTATGAATGGTCATGAAAACCGAAGATAAATAAATGACAGTCATGCGTTTATTACAGTTTGTTGCTGGCACTCCTGTTCTAAATATGCCCGAAGCTCGAATATAATATGTCAAAACTGACAGTCATTTGCAAAGGACCTCGCACCCGACAAAGAGAGAATTTCGGAACCGTACGATTTTCTTTAAATTTTAATATGTTGTAGGTATGGATAAGTACTTCACAAAAAAATATGTTAGAATATGGTGGGCCCCCCCCCCCCCCCCCATTTGGCTACAGTGGCATATCAAAGTTACGCTAATCACAATACATATTTTCATTTTTTTTGCATTTTAAGCTAAAAATGAGTCTATATTTAGTGGATTGTAACATCTGTGGGTATACATTTTTAGGATGTAAGTCCAGTGGCGTACATAAAAATATTTAAAAATTGTGAAAAAAAATTAAGACTTACATCTTAAAAATTATTTTGTATGCCGACAGATGTTACAATCCATTAAATATAGACTAATTTTTAGCTTAAAATGCAAAAAAAAATAAACATATGTATGGTGATTAGCGTAACTTTGATATGCCACTGTAGCCAAATGGTGGGGGGGGGGGGGGGCACCATATTCTAACATACATTTTTGTGAAGTACTTATCCATACTTACAACATATTAAAATTTAAAGAAAATCGTATGGTTCCGAAATTCTCTCTTTGTCGGGTGCGGGGTCCTTTCAGAATAAGTATAGAGAAAATTGTGCATTTAATTTTTTAAAAATGCGGCTGTAGAAAAAGTTCTGTGTGTTTTTCGAGCGCAAAGCAAGATTGCCGTTTTCGAAAGATTACTGCGCTCCGTTACGCGTCGCGCAGTAACATTCTTTCTCAAGCGGCAATCCGTTACTTTGCGCTCTAAATACACAAATAACTATTCTTCTGCATGTCTCCTCGAGAGTAGACGTAACTTTTTCAGATCATAGAGCCCAAATTGTGCATTTTGAGCCAGGTAAGTCTGCTGTGAGTGAGCCATCTTCCTCAACTGTGAGGAAGAGATCATTTTCTGAGGAAAACATAAACCATTTTGGTCACTTGCTGTCAAGAGAAAGGTGGTTTCCTGATCTGGAATCTGTGGATCTGGAGTGTAAATTCTCTCACTTCTTCTCTGCCTACTATAGTCTATTTAATATGGCATTTCCCTACGAGTCCAAACAGAGAAAGTCTCGGAAAGATAACACAAAGTATAATTTGCGAGGGCGATGAATTGAGGAAAAATAGACGTGTTGAGAGTTCAGGCGATTGCAACCTAAAACTCGAATACAAAAATAGACTAAGGTGTCACAAACAAAAAATTGCACTTGCTAAAAAAACTACAACTCCCGTAAGCTATCAACGTCCACAAATATCACTAAAACAGCATGGGACATAATAAACTCACATACTAATTCACAATATAGAAAAAAATCATTACCGGAGGTCCTTGTCTCTGGCGGGGTGGAGATTACTGGCAGTGATGAAATCGCTAACGCTTTCAACACTTTTTTTACTGATTCGGTTAAAGAGCTTGTCAAGGACGCACAGCAGAAGCCACATGTAAATTTGGGCAGTGAGACAATTCCTCAATCTATTTTCTTGTCGCCTGTCTGTGAGCGTGAGGTCTTAGAGTTGATCAACTCAGTGAGTGACAAGAGATCTTGTGGTGTCGATGGGGTACCCTGTAACCTATTGAGAAGCTGCACCACTGAAAGTCAGTGAGCTGCGCCCAACAAATTCTAAGCCCTCTCACATATTTGATAATAGTTATTGCTATATTGGATACCATTCGCCATTAAACGTTTAAAAATGGCACAATACGAGGTGCCAAAGTACTGTAACAATTTTCAAAATAAAAAGTTTTTACTATTTGCATCTTACTTTATTAAAATAAAGAGGCACGAGTTACATCGCCGTTCCTTCCCATAATGAAGACCAGATGCTGACCATGCATTTTACCTTATATATAAATTAATTTTTCATTGTAAAAGTCAGTTAATAAAGTATATTGTCGCAGACATTGTCGTACCGAATTTAGAATTTAGTTTTTAAAAGGGAGTTGGCCTATCGGTATTAGTTAACTCACGTGAAAAGTTAGTTCGTCTCTGAGTAACTCGCTATCGCAGCACCTTAATCCATGTATCCTGACTTGTAGAAAGAGGAGAAAAACATTAAGATCACTCTCATTCTGATAGTTGGATGATGTGGATGGCGATGGACTGAAACTCGACATGTGGGCATTTAGTAACATATAAACAGTTTCAGTAGGGAAACTCCATAAAAGAGATGCTATGTATCTTCCAAAATAATTAAAACTATCATATTTAAATGTGGCTCTATCCGAAATTTTGTCTAATTTGTCCATTGTGGACATAATTATCTCAGTTGTTTAATTTTCTACACGTCTCTTCTTTTGTAGTATGCGTTCCTTCGAAGTCTTTTTAATGGAGTTTCTCAGTTGCGGGATGGCATCAGAAGCAGCGCGTGCAGATTTTGCAGTCTGAAGCTCAGTAAAATGTTTAGCCTGCTGGATAAAAGTTAAGTTACTCAGTTGAAGGTGCATCTTACTCTGAAGGATCTGTAATCACCGCTCCCCCGGTTGGTGATTTAATCCGGTCTAAAACATCCTTTCGTCAAATAAATTTAGAAAATGACAGTCCGAAATTGCAGTTTTTCTTTTAACTCAACATTGTCTACTTTCTAGCTTACCTCAATAATAATTATTGTATACTTTCTCATTTTCTTTCATCCATAAATAAGATGATTTTTTTTTTTAAATATTTAAATCTGTGATTGTAACATATTCTTTTTAGAATACATACTGCAGATTTCTTCCCTTATTTTATGTTTTAAAGGATCTGTTATTTTCGTTTTGTATCCCTTCGTTTTCCTCTCCATGTTCTTTGAAAAGCTATCATCAGCTGTAATTCCTGTTTGTTCGAGTTTCGCCAGAGGAGCCTAGACATGAGGTCGATGTAAATGCTTTAAGAAAACAACAGGACAAAAAAAATAAATTTTTTTGTTTATCCAACCTCACGCGTGGATGGCATTGTTTTTTTTTTTAATTAATTCACGAATAAATTGTCTCACGTAAAACTAGCATAAATGATTTTAACCATTTTGAAATGAATGATTTATGATTTTCAATATTCCTTAGAATATTTAAATATTTCTAAAAAGATTTAAACATTTTAGAATATGCAAAATGATCTAAATATTTTCAAAATTATTTTAAATTATAAATGAGAGAAATACCGATAATCATTGCCTCAAAAAGTAATTCAAAATCAATGATTTTAGTCATTTGAAAAGGATTTAATTCAAAAATATATATATTTAAATCTTTGCTGAACTTTCAGTTCTGCTTATCTGTTATCTATAATTTTATCTGGTATTGTAGACAAGAAATAATTCTTATTTTAAATTTAGAGCATAAACTTATAGTCGAATTACACCAGTGGGGTTTATTATGTTTAATAATAATTGCATTTCACATCCAGCACTGGTGAACATCTAAGAAATACATTAAAGGCCCAAGAGCAACGGATAATACTTGTATTTAAAACTCCATTGGTTTACCCAAGGGCCTACCATAGGAATTGGGAATGATTAATGTTTTTTTTCTGTGTTTATCTAATTTGCCTATATAAACAAGTTACCTAAGTAATTATACCTTAGGGTGAGTGCTTCACTATATCTAAAACATTTGCAGAAGTGAAGTTCTAGGCCAAATTAAAAATTATGCTGATGGCCTAACATAATTTTTTATTTTGCTCAGAAATTAACCAAGTATTTTCAGCAGATCTAGCATTTCAGATAAAGATCTACTTCTGGTGGTAAAAGCTTATACCTGGTACTTCCAGCTTTTATCTGCCAAGCTATAAAATTAAAATAAATACACGAAATTTACCCATCACGAATATTATTTAATCAAGAAAT
>MU184581.1:80828-113126 GCA_016904865.1 Pissodes strobi | reverse complement strand
CAAAAAAATGTCCTGATGTTTTTCTTATTCTGTTTCGTGATTGTTTCTAATTACAAACACGACACTATGGATATAATTACCACTGACACACAAGGTAGGATCTGTTTGTACTAGATACTGTGAAATATTTCAACCAAAAGAAAAAAAAATCTTTTATCTATATACACATTTTGAAAAAGGCATATTTTCGACGAAACAATGCCTTTAAAAATTAAATGGATTTTTTCAAATAAAAACCATTTTTCCTACGCGAGCGACCTTACGCCAAGAAAGTTAAATAAAAAATATAACAAGAAGGACCGAAGAAAATGCAAGACAAAAATCGTTTAAATATCAGATGGCTTTTTCCAACAAACAGTCGAACCGGTTTTTATTTTTTTGTGGTTCTCTTCGAGTTAAATTAATGTATACAGGGTAATCCAAAAACAAGTTACGACAAGCAACTTTATTTTTTAAATGAAAGCCTCTATGTTTTATTTCGTTTTTAAATTCATCAAATTCTAAACATATTTCATGTATAATATCTTCTTCCCGAACTCAACTATTATCGAGAAAAATGCGGTTTAACCTAAAACATTAAAATACTATATTACTTATTTGCTAAAAACTAGAGAATACAATATAAATATAAATAAGTACTTTAGCAATTGTTGGAAGTGACCCCCACCTCCTGATAGAACCCGAGATGATACAAAAATTTTTGCAGGACGGTACTAACCCTATGTAGGGTTCTATTAATCTAATTTCATCTCTTATCCTATTCTTTAAGTCTTCAATGGTATTTGGTCAGTTAACGTAGACACTGGACTTGAGATAATAAGGTTCTATCAATCTTATTTCATCTCTTATCCTATTCTTGAAGTATTCAATGGTATTTGGTCAATAATACTAGGGATAATTAGTACACTGCTTTTAGATGTTTCAAAATAATTTTATGAGGTATTTTTCTTTACATATGGCTTGATGAGGCCTTTATCAAGAGTAGTTGTATACTAAAATCTAAAATTGCTATACCCTACTAAACCGCCTGACGGTATTTTGTTTTTATTGCACTGTCAATTATGCAGGTGTTTAAAGAGCAGATCGGTTAGCGGTATTTGGTCGGTTAACGTAGGCGCCGTACCTCCCAAACAATCCAAATGATTTTTGATTTTTTTTCTCTTGTTAAAAAATTCATAAGAAGGGCAATATTAGGGAATTTGACTCTATGCACTATGTGCATGGAACGTTATTTATTAATTATATTAAATTTATGTTCTGACAGATTGATTTCGAATTTTTTTGATGTTTAAGAGAAATTGAGTTATGTTTTATTTTTTAAGGTTATCGTTATATTGTGGTCCACGCCGGAACCAAAGATGGCTTCATCAAGGGCACGAATTTAATATTCAAAAGTAGATTAAAGACGGGGATTATCATGACAATGTGAACAGGAAAAACTTCTTGTAATGTAGGACAATTTTTTTAATTCGGTAGATATTTTCTCCTAAAAATTTTATTTAATCACAAGGTCTTAACTTTCGAAAGCAAAATTTCACAGGGACCTGGACGGTTCAAATAAGTCATTATTAATAAGTGTTTGTGGCTTCTTCTATAGCGATTTCGTGATATGCATCGAGAACTGCTTAGTAATGCATGTGAAATAGACTAATATAAAAGTTCTAATGTATTTTTATGTTTTTCATTAATTGTTTCATATATCTGATTCACGCTTGCAAAGTAATATCTAATAGTACAGTCTGTTAAGTTATACTTTCTAAAATTATTCCTACTAATTTTATTCCATTAATAAGTTTCGTTTAAGGATGTACATTCTGAATATCAACGATGTGAATCTTTATTAAAAAGTTCCCAAGAATGTAACCAAAGTGAATGTCAAAGCGATATTAAATTTAATTATAGGTATAGGGAATCAACCAAGCTCAGCGTTTATTTTTTATTTGAGAAATTTTACACATATTATGAATAAATTATATCAGTAAAGATTAGCCAAGTGCAGTTTTCACTTTTAATCACTCAATTCAAAATAGGTATAGTAATTGCTATTAATTCCTTTCATCCTTTCGAATAATAAGCGAAGCCAGGAATAGGAATTATCAGGCTTATTTTTTCAAAGAATACAACAACTGTTTCTAATAGGATTTTTTCCAGAGATTTCAATTATTTAAATGACTTTTCCGACGAAATGAAATCCAAAATATATAGAAAAAATCAACCATTGATCTCCGGCTCCGGCATTTTTTATCGGAATCATCAGCTTCACAACCAGTGACCAGATCACCATCCGGGTTTTCTTCCACAACAACTAAGACCAACAAAAAAAAACTATCTAACGGGAGAAACAATCGATTTCTTGAAGTAGAAAACAAGAAGTTGCACTTATTATCTGAAACATTGGTAAAATATGGACCTACGCCTGAATGTGAGGATTTGAATTTCTTTAAAAGTCAACATCCAAAATAATCCGAAATAAAATTAATGAAACCTGATCATTTTTGATGTGTTAAATCTCAAACTTTTTTTTTATTAATTCAAATTCTGAAGATATGTGTATGATTGTCCGTACCCCTTAGAAAACTACTATAATCGCAAGAGTGCACGTGGAATATGAAATATTTGCGTATTCTGTTTAAAAAGATGCTACAATCGACATAGTAATAAAGCCGAAATTATACCCATTTGTAATGACGTCATTTTTGTATATCTTTATTTAGTATATCCAAACGGCGCGGCGGTGACAACAAACTTTTGAAAAAAATTGGTGTCCGATGATTATTAATTATTTCATAATACCATATTAATCGCAGTGAAGCAATATAAGCAATATATAGCCTAGGAATTCAAAATATTAATTTGTACTTGCTTGCTTGCTTGCTTGTTTATGGCTTTGCTTCTAGGCAATTGCCAGCTCCATTACGTAATGACCACGTCGTGTCTGGCTCTAGACCATCCCGTGACCATCTACAAAATTACTAATTCGGTTATACAAAGTGCTGTGAAATTAATGATGTAAGCAGTTGAGCAGCTCTTAACATGATGCTGGTAATTGGACCAATGTTAGTACGACCACATACATAGGCAAACTGAAAACAATAAAAGACACACAAATCTAGGATTAAGGACATTGGATAGGCCATTATAAGTTGAGCATCACAGTTTTATTTTATTGTAATTAAGGAACTGCATCATAATTTTGATTGACTCACTAGAGGGTTTAGCTAAAATCATATTGATAGTAATGGGTGAAGTGTATCCTAAATTAATGAACTCTTTATATAAATCGAAAGACCTGATTTCGCTAATAGGGCATTCAAAAAAGATATGATTCAGACTTTCTAATTGTCCACACTCACAAAGTGGAGATTCCCTAATTTTAAGTTTGTGTAAGTATTCACCTGTTAAACAATGTCCAGTTCTCATCCTAATTACGGTAGTAATGTGCCTGCGGTCTTTAAAAGGTACTAAGGAAAACCATCTTTTTACTGGGAATTTGTCCTGCACCTTGTTATA
Organism: Pissodes strobi; assembly: GCA_016904865.1. Classification (NCBI taxonomy): domain Eukaryota; kingdom Metazoa; phylum Arthropoda; class Insecta; order Coleoptera; family Curculionidae; genus Pissodes; species Pissodes strobi. Next base: position 109,616 of record MU184581.1, on the reverse strand, counting down.
TTGGTAATTTTTGTTTAGCCCCGAAGTTACCCAATTTTGTTTAAATCCTTCTTTAAGATTGTATTTAATCTTATTATATACTTCAACTGCATCAATGACCTTATCTCTGGGAACATTCAAAATTCTACCCACGTTTGCAAGAGTATCCGCTTCAATATTCCCGGTTATACCAGAATGCCCTGGGATCCATCCCAATCTAATGTCTATGCCATTTTTATTAGCCATCAAAATATCATGTTTAGTCTTTAATGTCCAAAAGTCTGCTTTAACATTAAGTAAATTATTATTAATCTTTTGAACTGCACTCTGTGAGTCCGAAAATATGATCGCTTTTTTAATTTTTCTATTAACTATGATTTTTACAGCTTCATATATTGCCAATATTTCGGCTTTACAAATGCAAAGGAGATCATTAAGTCTAGCGGAGAATTTTATTTTCAACTCTGGAATACTAATACCAAACCCCACTCTATTATCCTTTTTTGACGCATCCGAAAATACAAAAGTGAAACTATTTTTATATTTTTCAGTAACTTCATAGAATTTTTCTTTAATCATGATTTCATTTTTCCTTATATTACTACTAAAAATTTTTATAGGCCCAATTAATTCCTCCAAGTCTAATTCATAACATGGTAACATCTTAGATTTATGAATTTTGTTTATATGTGGTAAAAATTGTTGCATCATTTCTATTAAATACGTTACTTTAGAGTTATTAATAGAACCCATTTTATACAATAGAATTCTACGGTTTTCCATTATAATATCTAAAATGGGATGATTTTGCACACTAATGATTTTTTTCAAAAAGTTTATAGTTAAATTTTTCCTTCTTTGTTCCAAGTCCATCATAGTGGCTTCTGCCAACAGGGCTACTCTCGGGGTGGATCTCATACAACCCAAACATATGCGTAACCCTTCGTAAAAAACGACATTTAATCTATTGAATATAGTTTGACTTGTCGGCTTTAAAAGAATCGCTCCAAAATCCAAATGTGATACAACCAAAGCCTGAAAAATCATTAATAGGGTGGAAGGATCAGCTCCCCACCATACCCTACAAATAGCCTTCAAAATATTAAGTGCTTTACTTGCTTTATTTACAATGTTCTCGGTATGTAAATTCCATTTGAGATGTTTCTGGAAGATTATGCCTAGATATTTGACTGACGTTTTATATTCTATAATTTCATTATTAATCATAATTGGTGGAGGTCGGATCTTTCTACCTCCTTTAGTAAACCATACCGCCTTGCACTTACCAAGCGCCAACGATAAATCATTTTGAACCAGAAACTCATTAACATTTCCCAATACCTCCGTCATTCTTGCAACCATGGCCTCAATGTCCTTACCCCTCAAAATAAGTGCCAAATCATCCGCATAACCCATTATTTTAACCTCTCCAAAATCTAAATTAAATAACTAACTGGTAAGTAAGGTTGTTCAGTTCTATAGGAATTTTTAAATTATTTATTCTCTGATATAACTTATATATATTCACATTATCATATGCTGACTTTATGTCCAACCAAACAGCCAACACTGATTCTGAGGATGTAAAAGCATTGAATATAAAGGATGACACATAGGCAGCACTATCGTATATCCCTTTTCCTTTACGAAAACCCGTTTGTTGTTCTGCTAAAAGAGAGTTATGTTCTAGAAACCAATCTAGGCGGTTTTTTATCATTATCTCTAGGATTTTGCCTCCACATGAAGCTAATACAATCGGCCTATAATTTTCTGCTAAATTGGGGTCTTTATTAGGTTTAGGTAAACATATAATATTAAATTTCCTCCATGAAGATGGAATTGATTCTCCCCTCATTATTTCATTATAAATATTAAGCAACCATTGTTTTCCCCTTAGTGGCAGTTTTTTGAACATCATGTATGCCAAGTCGTCCATGCCTGGCGCCGAAAAACTTTTATTTTGCAAAGCAAAGTTCAATTCTATAATATTGAAGAGGTCCATTTTGCTATTAACTTTGTTAGGAAGCATCTGAAACGTTGGATCTATATTAATATTTGCCATTTTTTTTTAAATATCCTTTTTAATATCGTTATTAAGAACCATTTCTTTATTTTTAAAGTTACAATTATTTGAAAATTTTTTAATTTTATTCCAGACGTATGAGACATTAGAATTCCTATTTAAAGTATGACAAAACTTGACAAAATTCTCTTTTTTCCTTTCCCTCAATTTTTCCCTGGTAATAGCAATAGATCTTTTAACCTGTATATAGTTTTCTAAGGTAGGACTTATATTAAAAATATTTATGCTTTTTCTCCTTTCTAGGATCCATATTGTGCACTCCTCGTCCCACCATGGATTGCCCTTTTTATACATTACTCCACACATCCTTTTTGGTATAGAATCTTCTGCAGCTAAATTCATGATCTCTACTAATTTGTTATAATTTATATTATTGTCATTATTCAAAATAATTTCAATTAGGACTTTTTCATAATATAATTCCCAGTTAGCTTTTTTAAAATTTTTAACTTGATAAGTGCTAATAACAGATTCTTTAATATCTTTATCAATAATATTATATGTTAAAGAAGTGGGAAAATGATCACTATTACCACAATCTTTTATAATTTTCCAGTTGGTGAAAATTGCTATATCACTGCTTACCATTGTTAGATCAACAGCACTTATTTTATTACTTGTATTATTTAATAAAGTAGCTGATCCATCATTCATAAATATAAGGTCATTTTTTAATAAGAAATCATTAACATTACTCCCTCCCTTATTTATAGGCATTTGGTCCCATAAAGGGTAATGAGAGTTAAGGTCACCCATGATAATTATTTTTTGATTTCTACTATTTTCTAAAATAGAATCTAATATATTTTGATCTATATGCAGATTTGAGTTACTATATATATTAACAATACTAATATTCCCTATTCTGACAATTATATATTGGATATTTTCTGAGCAGAATTTTTTGTTTACTTGAAAAATCCAGTTATTTCTAACACATGTAGCCACACCCCCATATCCGTCTGGTCTATCTTGTCGAATAACGTTATATGACTTGAGATTAAATGAACGTTCAGGTAATAAAAATGTTTCATTAAGCAGTATAATATCTGGTTTTTCCTCTGTAACTAGGTTAATAAGATTATCTATGTTTGACCGAATGCTACGAATATTCCATTGAATTATTTTAAATTTTGTATTATTATTCATTTTTTTTTTATGTAAAAATAAATGAGAAGACAGAAGAAACACTAGTGTAACTCCTACCCCATTAGGAATCTGAATCTTGATCCAGATCCATATACTGCCTCGGACACAACTCCGCCAGCAAAAGTTCCCTACAGATTTTTTTATTTAATTCCGAAGTATTACGTAAATAATTTATAACTGAGTTTATGTCAAAACCATCTTTTTGTAAATTAGGATTAAAAACTGAATCTGCACTAGACGAAGGCCTGCAATATTTCTCTGTATCTTTATTTGGATACACTGGCTGAGACATAGATTGTGATATATTTTGTGGCCCTAGAATTAGGAAAGTAAAGGTTTTCATCATGGGCTCTACGATCATAGCCCTTTTGAATTACTCTTTTTTTATTATTATCTACAGCCACAACTTGTTGGAATGATCTTTTTGTAGCATTATTCCTAAAATACTGTGTTCTTCTTTCTGACGGATCAATTATAGCATCCGAAGCTTTTGGAGTATAATTAAGATCACTGGTCCTTTTTAAAACCGGGAAATCCCTAGAATTATAAACATAATCACCTCTGGAGATAAATTTTTTTTTCACATCTCGTTAGCTTCAAAAAAAGTCAGATTCTCCAAAGCCATTAACTCTTTAATGTTTTTCTGTCTTATATATTCCGGACATCTTTTATCAGTTGATTTATGACTATCTTTACAAAAATAGCAACATGTTTCACATGTAAAATTTACATTTTCGTCATCATGTTTATCCGCTGCACAGTTGAAACATTTCTCCTTCCCTTTACAATTAGTTCTAGTATGACCAAACCGCAGGCATCGAAAACATTGAGTAACAGGTGCAATATAGACTGAAATTGGGAACTCTAAATAAAAAAAGCTGACTGCTTTAGGCATTACTAAACCTTGAAATGTAAATAACACTGTCCCTGTAGGAACGTAGGACACTGTGTCATCTTTGATAATCTTTCGATTCATCCTTCTAACACTTAATATTTTTATATTATCTTTGGTAACACATTGATCCAGTAATTCTTCCTCAGATAAATCTAAATCAACCCTTCGTGCTATACCTTTAGAAGTAACAAAATTATAGGGAATGAATAATTTATATCCTTTTTCTAACAGAGTATTATTCTTTGCAAAAGCATTAGCAGCCTTATATGAAATGAATTGTACAGCAATTCTGTTTAAACCTTTGTTAGAAATTCTTAATACGTCAGTTAGCTTTAAATTAAATATATCTCTGGCAATTTTAATATTGTTACTTCTGCCAATATTATACCCAACCTTATCAGTTGATTCGATGTAAACAACAAACGGACCTTTATCTGCAGGTAGATAAAAAATTTCTTTTTTTTTCCCCTGTTTATTTAAACCATCTTGAGATATGATAGGGGGGGGGTCTCCCCCCCCCTGATTCACCCATTGTCTTGTCGAGTCAATCAAATTATGAGAAAAAAGCAACAATAAGCAGAAAGCAAAAACTAAAAGCAGATTACCTAATGCTCAACTCACCAATTAACACAACACAACGTCTAAATTAGTAGGATAGAAATCAACGGCCCCTGTGTCAAATAGCTCTTAACACAATCGGAGACAAACGCTGCTGCTCGTTCGGTAGAATTCACAGCACTGTAATTTGTACTTATTTAAGCCTTATTACAGATTATGAAGCTGATCATATTATTCCGCCGCCCGTGAATTTCTGGGAGACCTTATAAAGCGCCATACCCCAAACAATCCAAATGATTTTTGATTTTTTTCTCTCGTTAAAAAATTCATAAGAAGGGCCATATTAGGGAATTTGACTCTATGCACTATGTGCATGGAACGTTACTTATTAATTATATTAAATTTATGTCCTGGCAGAATGATTTCGAATATTTTTGATGTTTAAGAGAAATTGAGTTATCTTTTATTTTTTAAGGTCAGCGTTATATTATTGTGGTCCACGCCGGAACCAAAGATAGCTTCATCAAGGGCACGAATTTAATATTCAAAAATGGATTAAAGACGGAGATTATAATGACAATATGAACAGGAGAAACTTCTTGTAATGTAGGACAAATTGTATTTTTGATGTTTTAATTAAAATTTGTCGTCATTTATCACAGCACCTATTTATTTGTTGTGAAAATAACAGCCGATTTGAATGAAAACGACAAAATTAGATAGATTAACACTAGATAAATACATACCTAATTTTCTGTTAACTTCTTTACTGACCTAAAAAACAATATTTTATCATTTATGTGAACACCAAAGTACATATATCAACATTACATTAAATATTCCTAAATCAAATAAAAAAGATTGTTATAATGTAAATGTTAAAACAAAATTGGCAAATGGTAAAATTTTATATTTTCACACAAACAAGCATTTCCTTAAAAAAAAATCAAGTCGGTCTAACTATAATCCATAAATGCACACAATGCAACGTATCAATGTTATTAACGGGACTATACAATAAAAAGTACCAAGTGCTGCAATTTCGTATATGCAAAAGAGTTTGGTTACCTGTCGGGTAAGAAGGTATAATTATGATTATGAAATGCTTTGAGATATTCAGGACTCTTAATAATATTGTTAAGAACATTAAAAGCAAAACCTATATCATAGTAAACCCTTTTACGTGCAAGGGAAGCTAAGTCTAAGTAAGACATAGTCTGGGCCCCGCTAAGATCTATTTCATGAAGTAGAAGTTTATATTTTGCATATTTTATAAATTTAAGTTATGCATTCCCAAGCCTATTCATATGAACATGGTAATAAGTGGCACCAAACTTTGATGAGAACTCCAATATCGATCTAAAAGTGATATATACAATGTTTTTTGAACTAATACATTTTTGAAATCCCTAGTACTTCCCTTGACAAATCCTAACATTCTATTAGCTCTAGATATCAAATTCTCAGTGTGAGCTGTAAACATAAGCCTGATATCCAAGTATACACCAACATCCTGAAAGCAGCAGCATTCACTCAGTATTCGACAGGAAGCACTGTTTTTAAACGGCTGAATCTTATTAAGTAACATTTATCGATATTTTGTGACATTTTCAATAAAATAATAACCTCATCAGATGAAATTTGACGAAACAGCTTCAAATCATCAGCAAAAAGCAAGAAGTTTGAAGAATGCAAATGTCCCAAGTCGTTGATAAATAAATTGTATAATAGGGGCTCCAAATGAGATCCCCGAGGCACGCAACATGCGACCATGTTGCAATAAATTTAGTAGATAAGTGACCATCATCTTTAACTTGCTGCTCTCTATCTGACAGATATGATTCTATCCAGGAAAGCACCTATCCTGCAATCCCATAACTAGACAACTTTGAAATCGAGATATTGTGATCGACCTTGTCGAAAGCCTTGCAGAAGTCTATAAATATATAGTGTGAGTTTCGCGGCCCTTATCGAAAGAGTTATTAATAAAATTACTGAGAAGAAACATGTTATGTATCAACGGATTTGACTGTAGGTGTTTGATAGTACCCTCTTAATATAATGCCCAAACACCTTAGGTAATGCAGGGAGAATAGAGATTGGTCTGTAATGAATAATGTCATTTTTGTTTCCAGCTTTATGGATAGGACAGATTGGGGAATACGCCAGAAATAGGGGATTTAGAAAATATAATGGTTAAGTGAAAAATAGAGAGAGTTTGAGCAAAGTTTTAAGTCTTCCCTTTTGTTGAGATCGAGCTCATATAATGATCTTTCAATGTCGGCTGTCGAGACTTGAATACTAGAAATTGCTTCAAAACTGCTGGAGAGAGTACTGACATTAGAATGTGTTAAGGGGTAATAAACTGTGGAGAAAAATTGAGCAAAGAGGTTGAGTATGCCACTACCATTATCTGCACTCACTGTGCCTAGATATATTTCTTTAAGGAAGAAACCCCGATTCAAATGGGAACGAATAAAATGCCAAAATAATTTAGAATTTTCAGTTATAAAACTTTCAGCATGTGCTATGTAATAATAATAACATTCCTTGGTCAGAGATGAACACTACACTGCTTATGCAGTAAAGAGTAGGTATTGTAATCTTCAACCATGTATGACTGCTTGTACCTTTTGTGAGCCAATTTTTTCTGAAATATTAGATATTTAAGTGCCTTTGAAAACCAGAAAGGAAATTTGTCGTTAGAACGACACCGCCTCACAGGAACAATAAGACAAATATCTCTCCGAATAGCATAATTTTTCCATTAAGTTGATCGTCTAGTTGTTGGTATATATTTCTTTCATTGCCAGACAGCATTGGAGTAGGATGTCTCAAACTGATGCTCCCCCTTTCGAAAGGCCAATTGGCTTTTTTACCATGCAATACGCCAACACACTCCTCTTCCAGCGCTTAGACAGAGGCAAGGCTACCCTTCTGCTTTTGTTACACGATATTCCAGTTTGAGGAGCCTATTCGGTAGAAACTTGCACTATGACGGGCCTGTACCCCTGGTGATTCCCGACTCTTGCACAAAACTATAACCTATGAATGACTTCCGATTCGTCTTCGGTCGAGTGTGCACGTGTCGGGTATCGGCCATTTTGTTCCAGCTTCATATACATATATGTTAGTTTGGGGGCACATGGGGCTTTCAGGGGCTGTGTAGATTCCCCGAATAAGATTTGGACGTCCAGCCGGGGGTTAGAGCCCCGTGCATGTACAAGATTTAAATGTGTGTGAATGTCCAGCCGGTGGTGTTCGAACCTTAAAACAAGCCGTGCATGTACAAGTCGGAGCCCCAGGGGTACATACTCGACATACTGGGTGCTCTAAAAATAGTATCTCTATTCATCAGGTGTAACTAATCTGGGATGGGTCGCCCCAGCTCTTACTAAGCCGGATAGAGGTCTTTTCTGGCTGAATTTCTCACGAAAAAGGCCAATAGAGAGTTTACTACTACTACTATAACCTATGAATGGCACAGTTAGAAATGGCCCCTCCGAAACATTTTGTTCCCCCCAGCCTGAATACCGGCGTGAATGGTTATTTCTTCTGGCTAGGAAGCAATGAAACGACACAGACTACCCTGGCCAGAACGTCCTATTCTTCCTCGGGGATTCCAAGCGATCCCTGAACGATTGCCACGCATAACACAAAATGGCGACGAAGAGACGTTAACCGACCAGTGTTGATTCAACCGAGAATAAAGCGGAAGTCCAAACCAACTGAAACTAAGCCAAACGAGCTTGGGTTGATTTAATCGTATATGTGAAACTAACGAACTCAATCTAAACAAAACTAACACAAACCAACCCGAACTAAATAAAGAAAATATTTTTTATTCACACATCCAATATTTCTTTTTTAAAACAATAAAATAATTAATAAAGTGATTCGTGAATAATAAATATTTACCTTTATGTCTCCTAAAGTGATTCGTGAATAATAAATATTACCTTTATTTCTCCTAATCACAAAATAATCTAACAGAAATTTAGAAAATTGTGCTGATGTGATGCTGCGGCGCGGAATTATAGTTTCATCAAGAAAAAGTAAATTAAATTTCGTTCTAATTCGCCGATGAACATAGCAAATCAACTACACTTCGAACTAGATAGCAGTAGGAAAAATAAAATAATCCCTATGGGAAAATCTAACAATGGCCAGGTTAACCCATTAGTGCATAAGATCCGATAAATCGGATGTCGTATTTATGCAACCCTACTTTTGTATAAGCCTAAACTGGCTTTTGTAACAGGCGTTAGTGACATGTTTCAGGTTTAAACTTCTTATTTATTTAATTTTTATGGTGCGATAAATGCCTAAAAGAAGTTAAAACTGAACTAAAAGCAACATGGATCCATGTCTCTATTCAACGAGACGACAAGGGCAAGTATTTTCCATTTTATTTTAATTTTTTGAAAACGTCGACCTCAAAATTAGTGAAATTTGTATGTGTAGTAAACCACCTGACATGATCGAGTAGTAATCTGCTCATAAATTTACAATATTATGTAAATATGTGAGCCTAAAATTGAAATCCGATATATCGGATTGTATGCTTTATTGCCAACTTTTTCCATATGCGAGCTATCAAAGATAAATTGACACTTTTTATTTATGTGTCGTAGTCTCATAGTGAAATACGTCCCACTTCTTAAAAAACCTAGTTATTTCATGAAAAGCCGTCCATGAAATTCCCCAAATTAATTCGACTTTTCCGGAAGTGACGTATTTGACTACTTCATCACGATATAAAAATTATATACTTATATAAAGCGACAAGGAAAATGTTTTTGGGTTAGGAAGTGATACTGTATTATCTCTGATAAGGACTTCCAGAATACCTCCTACAAAAGGATTTAAATTGTTTTTCAACAACTACTTTTCGTACGTTAGCCTATTTCGGCATGGCATTTCACACAACTTGGTTATTGCGCGACTGGCACTATTCACAACAATAGAGTTGAAAAACGTCCATTGACGGAAAAATCAAAGATGGAGAAGTTTGGTAGAGGTTCGTAGGACTTTAGGTCGGGAAGTGAAAACGAGGTATGTTTAGTGAGATGAAAAATAATAAAGTTGTGACTTGTGCAACAAATTTTGATTCCATTTCCAAAGGAAAATGTTACAGATGGTCTAAAGGTTCAAAAGGAAAAATTGCTGTAGTTCAACCTTTACTATTCCAAAAATACAATAGTGGCATGGGCGGCGTTGACAAAATGGACCAGTTGGTAGCCAAATATAGAACCAGAATATGGTAGTCCATATTTTGTTACTTGCTGGATGTTTCAGTAACCAATGCATGGATGTTGGTGAAAAGGATATGTTCTATAGAAAAAGATTGTTATTCATTGATATTTATTCGAAGAAACCTAGCAAACTGTCTCATCAAAACACACGGCACTCAGCCGATGAAAGGAAAAATACTACAGAACTCAGTGAACGATGTTCGTTACGATGGTCACGATCACTGGCCAGACTATGTAAATACTGAAAGATTGTGTAGAAATTGCGGGAGTAAGAACAAATTTATTTACTCCAAATGCCAAGTTGGACTGCATCCAAAACATTGTTTCAAAAATTATCATACATTTTAATTTCTTTATCTAGTCAGTTTGCATATAATCCGATATATCGGATGACCTGTATTTTTTGTTTTTTGTAAGAAAAAATTAATTTTTGATACATTTCCTTTCTGTTGTAATAAAATATGTCAGAATTCATAAAAATAACATTATTTTTAATCTTGCTAAACTTTATGCACTAATGGGTTAAATCTCATCCGTCCGTCATTCTAACGCGTAATAGAAGGAACCACCTGTAAAGTTCTTGACAAATATTGCGCATTTCGACCGAAATCAGGGCCCTTGCTCCAAAAATCGGGCAATGACCGGCTCAAAAATGAGCCAATAGAAAGCGAAATTCTGGAATGTGGAACACCTGCTATTTAACAAACAATTTTAATTGCCTATTTAGAAAATACGGTAGCAATTAAAAGCTACAAACCAAATGGACCAATCATGTAAACAGTGATAATCAAAGTTTAATTAACAGACCTATCAAAGGGCGGCATAATAAAAGCGAGATTGAAATTTAAAAAACATGTAAAACTATCGTTAATTGCCGATTAAAATTTGGGGCCACGCAACACTTGTGGAGCATCTGTGAAATTCCAGATTTTTCGACGCGAAAACAGGCCGTGACAGAAGGTATAAAACGGAAAATATCCTGTAGAAAAGTCAGTCAGAAAAATAGGGTCTTCACGTGCAAAAGTAGATAGTCAGAAGTCTACCTATATCAGTTTTTCTAGCAAGCTACCATGTCCAAAAACAGACCGAAATTAATTCTTAAAACGCGAGTATTAGTGCCGAGTTCATTAAAGATGTAGTTTGATGCTATGTCTATACGGGGTAGGAAGAAATAGCGCTAGTTCATTAAAACTCCGAAAATGTTTTAAGTAATAAGAGGATTTTAGTATCAGATCTACAGGCATAGAATCGTAGATTCCAAGGTATACGTTAAGGACTAGAAAGTAAGTTGTAGTATTAATTAGCTTTAAGTAAGTGTAACTAGCGAATAAGTATATCTAACTGTGCTCTAGAAATTTAATGTTAATTGTGAGAACAAATTTTTGATTTCGAACAGCATTAAAAAGGACCAAGGATTAGTGAAAATTTGTATTTTATTTTCTGGTAGTTTTACCGTCTCGCTATACAAAAATGGGATTTGTAATTATAGAAAAATACATAGGAATGTTATGTTATGCTCATATTTGAGTTGCCATTCAAGGTAACTACGTGTTATAGGAATTAGATTTTTATTTTTGCGTATTTAATGCCTGAATATCGATTTAAAATTTCTTTAAGTGCTAAGGAAATAAAGGAATGTTACGCCTAAATTAGGTTGTCATGCAAACAAAACTAAGGGTTATTGATTTTTTTATTGTATTTTCTGTGGATTTAATGCCTTATTATCGAAGTTAAAGACAAGATCTAGAGAATTATAAGAATGTTATCGCTTAATTTGGGTTGCCATCGAACAGTATTAAAGTTTTAGCAAATTTATTTTTATCTTCTCACGGATTTAATGTCTTAATGTCGAGTGCAATATATATTTTTTTATTTTTAGAGAACGAAAATGGATACAGCAAGTTACAAGTTAAATAGTTATGCGACTTATATCTGATTAATGTCACAGCTTATATTTTGGCGAACTTTTGAATCAATTAGGTAATAACAAAAATCCCGGTATTTATTTGGGTTAACCACAGGTTTAATAAAAGAAATGCTCCCTTTTTAATTGTTTGCTCCCTTTAACTTTAAAAATCTCAAAGATTAAGTTGAAAAGAAAGTGGTCTGACTAAGTATTTTTTTTATTAAATTGGTATAATTAAATCAAAGTACAGAAAAGTGGTATGCCAGTACTGACTACTAGCAGGAGGAAGAGAGTAGTAGCCCACGGTGTTTAGATAAGTTATTTTTCTCGAAATAGGGCGTCAAAACACTGTTCCTACAAACCTGGTGTTAGAAAATGAACAGGTGTTGAACATACTAAGTACATAAAATGCTGAAATCGGGGTTAATTACACTTTAATTTACGCAGATCTATCAGCTCTTAGAATTTTGGGGCTGCGCCTTACGCAAAAGTGTTGTTACATGTGTTAAAAAAAAATTTATGACTCTTTTTTTTTTAAATAGTGTCGTCATCTATGTAGAAAACCCATATGAAACACTGTGCTATGATGTTAAAGATGCAATGAATCCACCTAAAAGCGATGTTTCTTGTACCTCAGAAGACGATAATGAGAAGGTCGACGTTAATTGAACGACGGTATTAGAGTAGCATCTTTGTTATCGAAGTCACGGCGAATATTAAATATGGCGATGATCTTCGAGGTGTGCTTCAGGTATTCAGACAAGTTTAACCTCTGCAATCAATTTATGCGAGATAATGTGTTGTTTTCTGAATCTAAATGTGCAATATATCGGCGTGCAAAAGAAATTTTACAAAAATTCTAGGATGCAGAGTGTAGAGTGATGAAACTGCGACTGATAGCACCATTAAAAAAAAATCATTTCACATTCCATTACTGTCGTTTGTCCTAGTATTCCAAACGTCAATTTCGAGAAGACTCAGTGTTGTCAGATTTAATCTTGAGATGGTTGCCGTAGTTTAACTTTCTATATAAATGGGGCTATCAGCGATCTCTTCAGTTAATAATTCCAGCTGATTTTTTATATGGCAGTGGCACACACACTAAAGGGAGATCCCTATGGCACTCGAAGAGCGGTGTGTGTGCGAAGATCTTGATTGACAAGGTTCTTGTATAGCTGTACGTTGTAATGTGGAGGAAACAGATGTCCTGGAAGTGAGTTCCACAGTGATGCAGTTCGTCAGACAAAGGAGACCTTGTAAAGCGATGTTCTAAGAGTTTCCAGCTGTACGAAGAACGGGTGCGCTCTTACCGTCTGTCGTGACTGTCTGACAGGCGTTGCTGGGGGTGGGATGAGGCGGGCCAAATCCTGGGACCATCTATCGTGAAAAATATCTGTAAAACAGAGATATCTCGGTGTCATGTCGATGCTGTTGCAGACTGTCCAGATAGCGGGGTCGCCGACGAGATGCGCAGTTCTCTTCTGAACGGAATCCAGCAGCTTTAGGGTGTGCTTAGGTGCCGCACCCCAGATGTGTGGGCAATATTCTAAGCACGGTCTTATTTGCGCTTTGTCGAGCAAGTAGAGCAGCTGCTGTAATGTAGTGTTTCTATTTTGGTATCATAAAGAAGTCATTTCGATACGCAAAGTAGTGTCGAAAAGAAGCTCTTTTCGACACTATTTTTGTTGACTGGTTGCTATGATATTAACAAAATGTTTAATGTCAAGGCTCACTAGCAAAAATTTCGACACCGTTTTGAATGGGATTCTTAATAATACAGACGTCAAAAGTGACAAGATGGCCGTCCAACTTTTGATCGCGACTCGAATAAATTAATGTTTTTCATTAAAAAACGTGCAAAATAGAAAAAATAGTATAAAATATACGTTTTAAAAGACATTTAGCGCACTCGCACGTTAGGAAACGATTCGCTTGCTCGTGCGAAAAAATATGGTCTTTTAAAACTAGTATCTTAATATACTATTTTCGTTGCGAAATGGCGCACCAAGCTTCTTCAAAGCTGATTTTGCGATGTTAGCAACATGGTCTTGCCAGGACATATTGCTGCCATAATGATGTCAGGGCCCGCCGTATTGGCTTTCTTGGTAACGCCACGAAAGCCACTGCTTGGGTTTTGCTGCATTGAACTGGACCCAGTTTCTGTCGCCTCAAGTTCGAACTTTCTCCAGATCTTGATTAATTGTTGTAATCTGCGATGATAAGGCTCAGTCGCTGGTAAAGGTTTGGGTGATCTAAATTGGGAGACAATAAGGGTACTGTCAGCTGCAAAACTGTAAACAGGATTATTGGTTTCAGTCAGCAGGTCATTAATATAGATGAGGAACAGAGTTGGTGAAAGTATTGCGCCTTGAGGCACGCCGGCATTAATGGTGAATGCGTCTGAGATGTGTCCATCAACTGCAACGTGCAGAGATCAGTTTTAAGGAAACTGGCAAGACAGCTGCAGAGAGACGCTGGCAGGCCGAATGGACGGCAGTTGGTTGAGTAAAATGTCATGCAAAACTCTGTCGAATGCCTGCGGTATATCCAACGCAATCGCTCGAGATTCTCCGTAGTTCTCAATTGCCCTACTACAGACTTAGTGATATAGGCCAATAGATCTCTCTTTGCGAGAGCCGTATTGGTTATCGCAAATTATTTTGTTGGTCTAAAGGTACTTGACTAGTTGCTGATTAACTACACGTTCCATGACTTTGGAGATTATTCGAAGCAAGGCAATTAGGCGGTAGTTTGAGGGCGTGATCTTCTTGCCTTTTTTTGTAATAGGTTGCATTCGAGCGACTTTCCAAGAAGATGGGTAAATCCCCTTTTGGCGAGGCAGAGAAACAAGCCTAGAAAAAATGAGTGTTAGTCCTTAGCGCAGTTCTTTAACATGATGGCAGATATTCGTCCGATTCTGATGCCTTTTGCGTGTCTAGCTCTTTGAGGATCTTACGAATATCACGGTGATAAAACCTAACTTCTGCCATGGTTGTGATGACATTGGATATGGTGGGTAAGCCTTGTCTTGGGGGACGTTTAGGGAAGAGTGCGATGAAAACATTTCGGCGAGCATGTTTGCGTTTTTCTTAGCTGTAATCGTCGTGATGCCGCGTTCGTCTATCAAGGGTGGGAGAGACGTTTTTGTAAAGTTATTACTTACTGCCTTTGCGGCCGACCAGAAATTCCTGGAGCCACTGGGACATTGCAAAATTTTATTCCTGATCCATTGATTGTATTTGTCCTTAGTTTCGTCAATCACACGTTTGCATTCGTTTCTCGCTTCAGCAAAATAATTGCAAGTCTCAGCGGTCTGATATTACTGCCAGTACTTGTAGGCTTGCTGTTTCCTACTTCAGCTTCTGTTGATAGTTGATTTTAGATTCAGTTTGAGTTCTAGTGCACTTTGAGTACCTAACCCAAACTAACCCAAATTTGAAATTTTACAGATATAAAAATTATCATATTAAAAGGGCTTTTGTATGGAAAAAGTGAGGATAATTGTATTTTGTTATAAAAAGTCCTCGTTACATTGCTGTTTCTGCTCGTCCATGTTTGTGTACGAATTGCGACTAGCTTTGCGACTTTTCGTTGCGAGATAAAATGATTTCAATATAATATACTGTAGGCTGGTTTGCTCGATTGTAATGATTTTCATATCATTTTGATCTGCATATTAGGATTGATAAACTAACTAACTGCCAATATGAGCTAGCGCAAAGGGTTGCGAAGCGCAAGCCTGAGTAAAATAATTAGTTTTGGTTGAATTGGATTAGTTTCGGTTCACGTACTGTCTTAAACCAGCATGAGCTAGCGTGAAGGGTTATGAATAAAGGGCATTGCATGAAGTGGCTTAATATTTGTATATTTGTAAAAATGGCTTCATCCTCAAATTTTTTGCTTTTTAACTGTATGACTAGTATGAGTACACCATTCCTTCCCCCTTTAAGTGTTTATTATTTTTGGTAATTTCGAGGTATTTCAAGACCCTTCGATTTGTTTTACTTCTAATCATATTTCCGATCAATTGCAGCTCATTAGGATGGTATAAAGAAATATTTTGCTTATAACTAGTTTCGATATAAAGGTTATGCATTATTATTTTCATTTAGGTAAATGCATATTATACAAAACGTTTAGCAAAAATTGTTCTGATTTCAAATATATCTACTGCTAAATGTTAAAAACTTATTTAAGAGCACAAATTGATATTAACATTACATGAAAAAATAGTACAAATAAATGACGTTAAGAAAATTAAATGCTTTACAACCTACAGTTGTTGCGTTAATTAAACTTAAATTATACGTTGTAGCTATGTAACAGCGTAATTATAAAAATTGGTTGTATACGTTGTATTGGGTAAACTTTTAATAACCGAATATTAATTTAGCTTAGAAAGGTGTGCCAGGCGCTTAAATCAGTTAATTCTGCATTGAAATGGTCCATCCCAAACAAATTTACATGATCATAATTATAGTTTTTATTGGATTATTCTAGTAACAACATAGCTATTTTATATTTTATTCTGAGAAGGTACGTGAATATTATATATCTGAATCATTGTATCCCTGTTTCTATTTCATGGAATGAAGTAATAAGTAGGGTCAATTGGAGCTATTATGACACAAAAATTGAACCTATAACAAAGAAAAATACAATTTTATTTTTTTTTAAATCCCAAAAATTTTCTAGTTGAAAGCAAAGGGATTCTCTGCCCAGTTTTGACCGTAAAAATACAACAAAATACTGTATCAAAAAAGCCCCACGTTTGGGGTTATTTTTGATGGAGTAATAGGGCTATTGCGATACAACGCTATAATTCTGTATTAGAGATAGATTTAACATACGTGGGGTTAGTATGATACACTATTGTCCTGTAATATTTCCCTGCAATTTTGACAATAGCGTCTGGGTACACCGGAATGAATTTCGATTGCAAGGCCTCGCTCATCCTTGGCAAAAGCGTTGACTGATCTCAGCAAACGGCAAAAGGCTTTTGATTTTCAGTGGATTGCTCTCAGCGAGCCTTGTGATGCGGCGGCCTGGGTTCGATTCCCGCAGTGCCGACAGATATTAAAAAAAAATTAAGGTTGTGTTTGTTTCTCTTTTTAAGTTTGGGTTAGTTTTGGTTAGTTTTGTTTGGTTGCGCCCCGGAGCGAGCGGATGGTCATGCGTGAAGGGAAATAATAGTCAACGTTTCATAGGAATCATATGATACACATGAAACTTCGCAATATCGCAATGAAATCCATTCCGGTGTACCGAGACTCTTGTAATTTTGACAGCCATCCTTTAAGTATTTTTTAATACTTAAAGGGTGGCACAGCAAATTAATTTCATGTTTTGTTTCACTAAAGCTACAGATTGATATTTATAAAATTGTAATTGGTAATGTGATTGCTAGACGTGGTACTGTAAAAAAAAACTTACAAATGCTGTAGATAACTTTTTATTCACAAATAAAGGGTTCTACAAAATAAAAATAAAAATAACAGCCACATCGAAAGGCAACGAAATACAATAATTCACAAAACATAACAGCCCCATCGAAAGGCAACAAAATACAAGCGCCAGTGGTCGTCTCAGAAAAGCCCCTGTTGTTGTATTATAACAGCCCCTTCACTTTAACCTTAAATATACCGGCTTCACCATTGCTGAAATTTGACAAACTAGGCACCAAATTAATGCTCTAAATCTGCCTTATAATGACGGAAACCATAAACATATATTTTATTATGGATAGTTTTGGCTGCAGTAAAAGTTGTCACTCAGAAAATAAGAGTTTACTAAGGAAAAATTGCAGCTAAAGTAGAATTTTTATTTTATTTTTCAAATGTTTTAGATTTTTGCAGAAGTGAATATGATTTATAATTAAGTATATAATTCTCTACTTCACCAGTTTTTCTTACATTAATTTTTAGACTGTAAATATTTTTGAGCTGACTGTATCATCATAGCCCCATTATTTTGACTGTATCACATTAGCCCTAGTTGACCCTACTGTAATATTCAGGTGTTTATTAGCTGACTCTGTGGGCGTGGGTATTAAAACTCTATAACTCTTTAATTGCCTTTTTTAATAAATTGATCTATTTAAGTATTCAAAATTACATTCTATTTGATTTTGAGTGAATTCTTACATTTTACAATTATTGATAAACCACGAGACCACATCTAAAAGAAATTTAAATGTTTTTTTTTTATTTTATCTATGTATTTCTCTCTATTTCAGAAAGTATTAATTGAAAGAACCCTGCAAGGTGAGACGTATGAGAAACCCGCAAAATAACCTGCGTCGCAGGATCTTTACATGTTTACTTCAGTAAGGAAAAATCGCAAATTCCCGCTATTATGTAAAACTAAAAAATAAATTTCTTTATATTTTGCTAGCTTTCAGATCTCATTAAGCATTTGCTAAAATTCGACATTTATTTATTGACTTGGGTATTTTAGTAGTTTCAGTATCCCGTGAAAATTTTATTTAAAAAGAATCTTTAATATTACTGGGCATATGCATACAATTTATAGAGGGTACTCATTTGAAAACGATTCACTTTGCTTACATTATTTTTTTTTTCGATGGGACACCTTTTGAAATATTCTTTATCTTTTTGAAATTGATCGGGCGATTCTAGGTAAGTTTCATGTAGAGCACTGACTTTCTCGACAAAAAAGTTAATACTATTTATTATTCAAATATTCTCGACCAACTTTATTAAAAATAATATCCTCAGCAGCCCATGCACAACCTTGTATCAGCAAGTTAGGTAATAAAACTACGTCACATCATTTTTAAAAGAAATTCTACAATTTTTCACTTATACAAACATTTAGCTAATAAGATTTTTAAGACAGCAAGAATCTGTAGAACTCTTCCTACTTTCCATTTCTTTCGTACTTCAAGATAGTACAGTAACATCCCACTTTTTCTGTGGCATTTTTGTCTTCTTGTCAAAATAGGTAGATGATGCTTGATCTACTTCTTCTAAACATGTGCCGACAAGTTAAAAAAATTTGCCACTGTTAAATATATTTGGCGTTTTGTCTGTGTTAACGAATCCAATTAAGAAATGCATGAGAACCAAATCACAAAAACCTTCTTCAAGGGATGAAAGATAGCTTATATATGTCTAGAATTTCATATATTTTCAGCTTTAAAGCAAAATGTATTAAAAATTTCTTCAGATGATTTTTTAACATAATTCACGGATCTGAACGTTTTCAAACCTCCATATAGGTGTCTAGAAAACGGCTTTAAAAAAATACCATTTTTAAATAATCTCCTCCGCTTTAATTTGACCTAAACATTTCTCCATTTGTCTTTCACTGTGAACCTTCTTACTGTCATCAATGTTGAATTGTTTACAGATATTTTAAAACAAACTGTCTAACAGGTTTGTATCAGGTAACACTATTCAAGTACTATGAAAATCACCAACAGGCAAATATTGTCAAAGAGGAATTTTGCGCGCTTCCCAGATGCTTGCTGCTGGGATTACTGGCGCCGTCCTCCTTGAGCTGGGGGTTGTATATCAGATGGAATAGCGACTCGCTTAATTCGAAACAAACTGTACGTATATTGGTCTTCAGATACAGGAAGAGATGCACTTAGAATGACGACCATGTTTGAATACAATTTACTAGAATTGGTATGCTTTAATTAGGTTTCACTTTTATCTATGGTTCATTTTACTTTTTACTTTACGTTTTACTTTACTTTTACACTGACGTAACTCTAGGGGAGGTTTGATCTTGGTTCCCAGAGAAGCGTTTGGCCTTAATTAAAAGGGAACTACTTAACGAGAAAGTCAAGATCGGGAGGTTGACCTTGGTTACCACAAAAACGTTTGGCCTTAATTAAAAGGGAACTACTTAACCAGATAGTCAAGGTCGGGAGTTTTGATCCTGGTCACCAGAAAAGCGTTTGGCCTTAATTAAAAGGAACTACTTAACCAGATCATCAGGATCGGGAGGGTTTGAGCATACAGGGGGAGCGTTTTGCCTTAATTAAAAAGAAACTACTCAACCAGATAAGTTGTCGTCTACTTGATTTGCCCGTTCTTTTATACTAAATTTTGTTGATATTTGACTGATTGTTTTTAAAACATGTTTAGATAATCCTCATAATATTTGATCTTTCAATGTCAAGTATCAAGTTCAAACATTAGACTGAGTGTTCTTTTGTTATTACGCTTTCTAGTTTACACATGCCCCCCTTCAACTAGCATTGGTCCCCAATGCAAAACATCTTTACGGTTAGAAAGTTGAAAAAGGAAAGAATCTGCTCAATAAATAAAGACTTGATTGAGAAATGAATTAACTAAGTTCGTTATCTTAGAGACGCTCAAAAACTAATTTTTAATGGGTATGTTCAAAAAGGAGTGGAACCCCCTTAAATAATAATAACCAGCTGTCCTCAATGTTCGAATAGTCATATCGTTCTGTACCTACTTAAATTTAGGTTATGTCTGAGCACTTGTCCCTAGCATAATTCGGTCCTGGATTCCAGCCAAAGGGTCTCGATCGGCGTCCTTACTAAATTCAGAATCTTTGTCGGACTCCTTTTTGGCTGCTATATATATCAGGACTCCATCGCCATTGACTAGTGAGTGCTTCAGGTACATGTAACGAGATCATTTCTAAAAATAATAGGCATATTCGTCCCGTAAACTAGAATATCTGTGGATAAGCATTTAAATTAGAGGTCAAGAGTTATGTCTTGTGACGCTTTATAGACCTCCAAATATTAATTTATCAGACTGAATCGACGAGTTAGATAATATTTTGGTTTCCTTTTTACCACAGTACGACTGTGGGGAGATTTTAATGTCGATTTGTTAAAAAACAACAATGGTCTAAGTCAGTTAATATCTTCTTCCAAATCCTTCATCGCTAATTGACGTGTTGGTAACGTCTCGTGAAAAATTTGTTGATAACATATATATGGATGATGTTTCTGACACCTATGTGGTTCAATCTAGTTTATAGTAAATCAAAAACGCTAAGCCTCCAATATCTATCTATCGTACTTATCGTGATTACACAAATTTTAATAATAATTAATTTATTGATGACTTGATGCGAATTGATTGGGATACTTATTATATGAGTAATAGTATTGATGAAAAGGTGCATTTTTAATAACAAGATTAGGGGCATTTTTGACTTTCATGCCCCATTGAAAACTGAACGGATTGCAAAGGCTCCGGTGTCATGGCTGACGGATAATTTCAAACTGCTTATGAGATTGCGTGATAGAGCTCCCACAAAATTTAATAAAAACAAATCTGAAAGTTCATGGCAAGAACATAACAGTTTAAGAAATGTTGTAACCATTGCCGCCATAAGAAATGAAAAACGTGCTTTTTTACAACACAAGTTTAAGCCGATCCAAAGTGTTTATGGCGTACCCTCAAATATTTAAACATTAATACAACTCCAAGAGTCTATATGATAAGCTAAATCTAGGTACTGCTTCCTCATTTAATAATCACTTTATTAATAGTGTATCGAGTTGTAACACATCAGGATAATTATATGAATCAAACACATCCAAATATTCGAGACAAATTTAATTTCACAGATGTTAGCTCTGATTATGTTGAGAGGAAATTGCTGAGCATTAAAACAAACGCAAAGGGAGTGGATGGTATAAATATTAAAATGCTTTCTTTAATTGTTCCTATTTTGACGAAACCAAATAACACATATCATTAACTTTTCACTTCATTCCGCGGAATATCCGTCCATTTGGAAGTGTGCAAACGTCATACCCCTCCCAAAAGTTTCAACTCCCACACATGTTGTGCAGTTCCGTCCAATAAGCATATTGCCAGCTGTGTCTTGGAGAGGGTTGATAATGCACAACTTGCCGGTTTTTTTAATGGAAATAGAATCGTGCCGACCACACAGTTCGGATTTTGTTCACTTCATAGTACTACCACTGCTCTACTTAAAGTAACGGATGCTATATTGCGTGCTTGTGATAACACCACTTCCCTTGTGGTTTTGGATTACAGCAAGGCATTTGATACTCTGCATCACGAAATTTTGTGTAGAAAGTTAAGATATTTTGGTCTCGACAAATCGTCATTGCTTTTAATGAAGAACTATTTAACGGATAGAAAGCAGTGTGTGGTGGTTATCAATAGTCGGTCAGACTTCGTAGTGTTGACAAGGGGTGTAACCCATGGAAGTATACTTGGTCCTTTGCTGTTTTCTGTGTATACATCTGACTTTGCTAATTTTATGAAAATTTTTAATCATCAGTACGCCGACGACATTCAAATATATAACTCGTTTTCTATTTTTGAATTTAAAAATATTGATGAACAAATAAACTGTGACTTGAAAACAATTTATCAAATTTCACAATCTCATGGCTTGATTCTGAATGGCGCCAAATCTCAGATCATGTTATTTGGCAAACACCGTGAATTCCTGTCTGTAAACGACAATTTTGCTAACGAAATCCATGATCAATGCCTAATTCCTTCCAACACTTGTAATAATTTCGGTCTCTCATTGAACTTTCAATTGTATTTTGGTTCGCATGTTGCGAGCCTTTTGCGAGCAGGATTTATTAAACTGCGTACCTACTCTCTATATGCACCGCAATTTTCTTTCAACCGACATAAAGCTGAGATTATGTGATTCCTTGATCTTGTCGAATTTGGGTTATTTTGATGTGGTATATTGGACAGCTTTAACAAGTAAAGACAAAAATAGCTTAGAGAAATTACAGAATTCATGTTTAAAGTTTTCATACGGACATAGGGAATTTGATCATGGCTAAATGGCTTAACCTACAAAAAATATTTTCTGTGCATTTGGCTACCTTGACTTTTAAAATTATCACAACGTAACAACCTGAGTATCTTTTTGAGAAGCTTAGTCGTAAGACTGATACTCATGAAAGGTCAACTAGACACTGTAATCAGTAGTATCTCAAGGCACAGCTCCGACTGGTATCAGCAGCGTTCCTTTATTTGCAGTGCCGTGAAACTTTACAATTCCCTGCTTCTCAGACTAACATCTTGCTTCACTGTGACGAGTTTTATGAAGCGTATTAAAATATTTGCTGGCGAATCTTGATAGGTGTAGGTGAAGGGTATAGATATTTAAATATGAGAAGTTAATTTTTTTTATTTGGTTTATTTAGTACTTAGTAATTAGTATTGTGTCAGAAGTGTTATTCAATTTATTTATTCTTGCGATTAGATATGAGTAGCTCTAAGCTAGATCTCGCCGCTATTGAATTTTTGTACTTGTTCTTCAACCGTAATAAAGAAATTATGTATATTTGTATTTATTTATACATTGCATACATTTATATATATTTTTAAATACCGCCATATGTCTGCGTTGATTTGTGTGACCAGGAAAGACAAACAGTGGTTACCTTTTGGGTTGATGACTCCTAAAAATTTAAAGTGCAAACATCTCTTCTCATTTTTGCAACCCATTTATGCAATCCGAGATTTGGTGACCTCCAAGTCTTCCAAGTCGAGTTTTTGGACAATTTTTCTAGGTACAGAGGGAAAATAGTTGGAGATGGAAAAACAATTTTCACTTCTTTATCTTAACTTTTAAAGAGTTATCACATGGTACCAGGTACCATGGTACAGACGGCACCAGTTGTATCGTTTTGGAACAAGCCTTAGAACCTTCTAAGATGCTACTATGCAATAGCTCTTTAAATCTTTTTTTTTCCTTTCCCAATCTTTTTCCCTCTGTACTTATCCAAATTGTCTAAAACCTCGATTTCAAACTAATAACTTTATGGATAGGGAGGGTATGACCCATCAATTAGGTTTAAAATTTTACGTAAACTTCAAAAATATAAAAATGATACAATGTTCCAGTTAAAAACAAGAGTTGTTATGTACGGGTGAGTAGATCTGGCAGCACCGTGATCGCTAAAATAGTTTTTCAGCTATTGCCTATTTTGAGAACGGCCAAAATTTCAAAGAAGAACTTTTTTGGATCTCCGAAAACGTCTATTATTAGTCCAAAGTTGAAAAAGAATGCCCATTGTCCAGTCAGTTAGGGCTAACCTTAATGACCGTACTAAAATCATAATATGTCCAGAAAATGGCATCAGTGCCCAATGAATGCATCTCTCTCTGTCCAGTGGTTTCCAAATACTTCGAAATTCCGTACCACTAAAATCTATCTTGAATTTTAATTTTTTTACAAATTAAGTTTTTTTTTTTAAACGCGCGCTAATAATATTTCAAAGACTGGAAACCTTTTTTTTTAAACGTTTAATTTCACAAGAGCTTACAAGCTGTTAACACTATAAAGTCTTAACTATGAACTATTGTTTCTTTTCTCTCGTTACGAAGGAAAGTTTGTTATCCTATTATCATAAGGGTTGTTTTGACCATCTTTGGAGTTTTGTCTTGTTTTCAAGTCCGATTTCTAGTTACTGTTTATTTAACTAATCTACAGCTAATATTATTCATTTATATCGAATAATTGTTTATGACAAATAGCTAAACAACAATAGTTATGATAATATTTAGGGATTTTCCAGGTCCGTAATTCCTCCATCCTTAGAGGTTTCAACGTCGTCGCTGATTAGCTTCTAGAGTATCTTCTTGGGGCTTGAGTTCTATAGCTTTTTCCTTGAACTATTACATAAATTATAACAATTAATGTAATAATAAATATAATGAGTCCAATAGCGGAATGGTGTGTCGGTTTACTTATATAATCCATTGTTTCGAACAGACTGCTCTGTATGATTTCGGTTCTTCAATATGTTGTGACTTTAAATTAATACTAAGATTAGCAGTCGATTGGAAACCGATATTTTCTAAATTTTCATTCAGATAGAAAGGCTTGACGAAGTACTTTTTTGATCCTATTATTAAATTACATTGGCTTGTTACTAGATGACTGTTACAACTCACTGTTACCTCTGTCAGGTTATTCGTACATATAATAAAATTGCCTTTTGCTGTAAAAATGCAATATTGTAATTATTATTTATCTTAGCATGCACACTTTTTGATATGACAGGATTCAATTAGTTGATTATCACAAAACTACTTGTTACTTATACTCTTACATGTTTCATATCAAAGTTTATAGCAATAATATTTGCTTGGTTGAATTAGAATTAATTTAACCACTAGATTTGCCATGTTGTCCGTTGGAACAAAACCTGCCCTGCAAATTGATACCACCTGATTAAGAGGCCTTAATCCTTGTATAATTAACTCTTAAGAAATGCCATACCTATTTCTTTTTTCTCGTTTGGTTTAATTCAGTTAATACCTATCTAAAGTGTTTTGGGACGCAGATATCATTGCTCTTAATAATTTACTTATTTATAAGTTAATTATTGTTATTTGCATATAATGTTCTTGTATTTGAAATGAATAATCTAAGAGACTACACATTTGCGTTATAAGTTTTTCCTGTAATTTTGAACTATTATAAAGGTTACTCATATCGTCTTGAAGTTTTCTAGAGATATGTCCTTGCGAAGGAACTTAATTTTTTTAGTTTTTGAATTTATTTGATTTATTTCAATATTTTCTATATGCTCAAAGTCTTTTTGTTCTAGATTTCCAGGAAAAAGAATAATTGAAGATACTACGAAATTTAATAAACTTCGTTCCCTTCTATGATCAACATGATCGTGGGTTAACTACAAAGGTATTGTGCCGTTGGCTTCCTGAATTATTTAAGTGTATTTGTACATTTTGTTCTAGGGGGCATGCACTTGCTAGTTGATTTTGTAATTTTAAAGGATTAGATAAGGGGGGGGGGGGGGGGGGGGGGGGTGCAGTAGTATTTATTTATTAGCTACTTGTAAGTTTCATTAATACCATTTTGTGTTTTCTGTCGGTAATTCGTGATTACATCTCGTTGTATCAGTGGATCGGTCACGTCTTGTAGATATTTATAAGATGCGTTTTTATCCTTTCTTTAAAGGTTTGTTCTAGTTCCTTCTATTATTCAACAATTCCTTGAGTACCTTCGCTAGATGTTTCTCTTTGGTATTCGAACAAAGGTGTGAGTTTTGGTCGATACGCTCAGAGAAGTGTTTCGAGAAAATTCCTATGTCATCCAAATAGACAAAATAGAATTTATATAGATATTCTTAACGTAGCTGGAGCGTTTCTCAATCCGAAGGGCATACTTAAGTATTGTTATTAATGTTGATATGTTGTAGCGAGTTGGCGTAGTGTAATGTCATTTTTATTTTAAAAAATGTTTTATATTGTAACGTCGCAAAAACTTAATAGTTTTTTATCTGTAGTGTGTAAGTTTGGAAAATTTAGAAGTTTCACAGTATCGGTGATTTTAAAATGTATTGTTATAGACCAAGATTTATTGTTTTTTTAAACTTTGATTATTTAAGACTTTTAGTTAGTTTATACTTTTATTTGACGTGTGTACATTACTGATTGTGATATTGACATGAATGCATAAATGAAATGAAAAATTCGAAATGTCCGTTATTGACAGTAAAAGCAGTTTTCCTATTGATCAAGTATCCATCTCTATCTGGTGGAAGCTAAATCTATGGTAGTAAAATACATGCATTTTCTTTAATTGTCAAGAATTTCCTCAACACGGGGCAATGGATACTTATCTTCTACAGATTGTTCATTTAACTGTCTGTAATCTACAACCATTCGATTTTTTTTTCTAGAAACATCCGTCCTTTTTGGGACTATCCTAATTACAAAATATTCAAAACAGATTTGTATATATATAAAATGAATGTTGTCGATCATTAAAAAACGCATTCTATGCAAACGCATGTTTTAAAATTAATTTTTACTTTTCAAATGAAAACTTAATCTGCAAAATTGCAAAGCTATGTCGTGGAGAAAAACGATGCTGCTTCTTCGGGTGATTTCTTTTAATCGGGACTAAGCCATACTAGAACTCGAGCAATTAATATTATTTGAAATAGTTTAATTAGAGCTACTACATGATCCGATGGCAAGCTGCGCAAAAAAATTTAATAGATTGTTTTGAACAGGTATGTTTAGCTTACTTGCCACCCGAAATATCCGATGATTCATGCACCGCGAAGAGATCATCTAGATCTAGATTACCTAACATAAATTTATTTTCAGTTAGAGAAACTTGTATTTCTTTAGTTTACTGAAACGAAAAATGGCCGTACAATATTATTAGGTACCTCAAATAGCCAACGCACTTGTATGTAAAATGTATCTAATTTCTTGTTTGATTAGTTGCTTTCTGCGAACCCTCAGAAGGAGCACTCATTTGGGGACCACTTATCTATACGGTTAGTCAATAGGCAAGACTTTTTCTTTCTGACCTCAGCTGACCGAGATCCGGCATTTTGTAAAATTTATAGCATAAAAACAGTGATATGCTTGTATATTACTTCGTCAAACTTCTACCGCACTGGAAAAGATATTTAATTGTGAAAGAAAATTATTGTTCTCTTACTTACCTACAAAAAGTAGTTTCGGTTCGTTTAAACCAGTAGGAGACAGCGCGAAGTAAGGTTTGGACGAAGCGCTAGCCTTACTTCGCGCAAGCCTAGATTGGAGCCTTCGATAGCTATCGAATGCTCCGCCTAGACCTAATGTGTGGCAAGTATAACTGGTACAGCGGAAAGAATGCGGACAAAAAATTGGCGATGTTGTCGAGTAACTTTAATATTTTTTGAGAATTAATATTTATAGCTATTATTTAGATAAACACATAATTTAATACCTATACTCATTAACTCATTGAACTGGAACTTTACTATTACTTCAACTTTAATTCATAATCTATTTTACACATTACCAATTTAAATAAATTTGCGACATTTATATCTATTTGCCCTATACATCCGGTAACAGGTGCGTCAAGTTCCCCTCGTCCTCGTAACAAAGTGCATCAATGCGATTGGCTGCAAGCCATTTTTCCTCTCTTTGCACCTCAAACGTCGTTCCAAAATAAGTTTGCCACACTTAATCGATTCGATTAGTTCGGGTTAGTTTCAGTTCCTTTACGCTAATTTCTCTAATTTTGCTGCAAAAATAATAAATATTTTGCTGACCAATTAAATATATTTGATGATCTAATTTTGCTGCTCGATTAAATAATAGCCTTCTCAAATTTAATCTGTCTTAGAAAACTGAAGGACCAAATTCTGGCATTTTCTTTCTGTAAGTCGTTGAAATTTTCCATAATGCATTTTTACATTAAGACAT
The DNA here is from genome assembly GCA_016904865.1 of Pissodes strobi. Classification (NCBI taxonomy): domain Eukaryota; kingdom Metazoa; phylum Arthropoda; class Insecta; order Coleoptera; family Curculionidae; genus Pissodes; species Pissodes strobi. The sequence continues at coordinate 81,586 of MU184581.1, read as the reverse complement.
AATGTATGTCTATTGTTTTCATTTTAGCAATTTATAAAAACAGATTGAGGTAAAAAGTTGATGACGGTTTCAGTAACTGAATATTTCTCTTTAGTATTATTTGACTTTCCATGTTTAAATAGTGTGAACTGAGAAGGTACTGTTGACATGTTCCATGGGAGTAATATCTCACTATTTGTATACAATTTTATTAAAAGTATTGAATTTCAGGTTGGTTTGTTTGGGCTAATTTCTCCGAGTTATCTCAAAAGTTTGGTTGCCCCGATCTATCCTGCTCTCATGAATATTTGGTTCTAACCGGTTACTTGTGTTACTTTAGTATTGCTGATTCAGATACACCAGATATTAAGTTGTTTAAATTGGTTTGCTATGATGAATTTCCTCGGTTGGATTTGATAATACTAGCCCCAATCTATTAATATCGGATTGAAACGATATAAACAATAACAAACAAATTTTTCCACTGCAATATTAATTTTTAGTGCAAAAAACTTCCCTACTTTGAATATTTCATTGTCATGAAATTTGACAATATGAACACAAATTTAATTATTCAAGTGATTGTATGGCAGTATAATGATCCATCAAATATTACATTTCATTGCATACAATTATTATGTCTTACCACAATGCAACCAGGAAATTATACTGAATGAAAATTAAATCCCGGCATGCATGATTTATATAACTTTTTATGTCAGAATCAATGAGCCATTAAATAACAGTCTACTCCATCTACTACATTTAATAATTCCTTG